>CAUYTI010077321.1:0-10372 GCA_963575145.1 Galago senegalensis | reverse complement strand
CCGAGCCTACCCTGCTTCCCTCAGTTATTAGCTCCCTCCTCCCCTCCTAGCTTGATTTCTTCATTTCTTCCCTCCCTCCTCCCCTCCTTCCTTCCTTTCTTCATTTCTTCCCTCCCTCCTCCCCTCCTTCCTTTCTTCATTTCTTCCCTCCCTCCTCCCCTCCTTCCTTCCTTTCTTCATTTCTTCCCTCCCTCCTCCCTTCCTTCCTTCTTTCCTTTCTTCATTTCTTCCCTCCCTCCCTCCTTCCCTTCTTCCTTCCTTCCCTCCCACCCATCTCCCTTCCTCCCTTCCTTGCTCCCTCCTTCTCTTTCTCTCACCTTTCCATGCAATAATATTTAGTGAACATACCCAATGCCATCTTCTGTGCTGGGATGGGGAAACAAAGAAAAAAAAAAGCATTATTCCTGTCTTTAAGGATCCTACTTGTACCTGTTACTTAAATGGTTTTACAGTTTGCTCTAAGTAAACTTTATCATGTTAACTTTAACACAATATCAAAGTCAAATAAAAATACCTTAATTATGTATCCAGATTATTAGTTATTTTGAGTCAATGGATATATCAATAAGTATTTCCAAAAATAAATGAACAAAGAATATACTACTTAAACACAGTTATTGAATACAGTGGAGAATATGGGATTGAAGACTAGATATTTGTATTTTTAAACAAATCATATGTTCTTGAAAATGAAGAATTGGCCATTCTTTGCACTGGCCATATGATGAATTGTCTTTCTTTCTTTCTTTATTTTTTTTTTTTTTGTAGAGACATAGTCTCACTTTATTGCCCTTGGTAGAGTGCCATGGTGTCACACAGCTCACAGCAACCTCCAACTCCTGGGCTTAGGTGATTCTCTTGCCTCAGCCTCCTGAGTAGCTGGGACTACAGGTTCCTGCCACAATGCCCAGCTATGTCTTGCTTTCTTTAAAGGAAATATTTTTGCAAAATCTTAACATACAAATTGAATCTTGAGACATTTTTCTCAATTTATCCATCCAAGTTTTTATTAAGTGGCATAAAAAGCTACCTTTGATTAAAACACCAACATATCCTATAAAGAAATCACAGGATATAAATGATTGCAGCCATTATAAATGGCTATCTATGACCTATGCGTGATTCTACATTAGACAAATTAGCTCACTTAATTCTCATAATAACTCTATTAATTCTCATAATAACCCTATTAGGTTTGGCATTGTTATTGTTGTTTTTGTTATTGTTATAACTGCTATTTACAAATGAGGATACTGAAGCGTCTGAGGATAACTTATCCAACATCACACAGAATAGTAAGAGTGAAGTGTACAAAACCAGTTGGCCTGATTCCACAGGTTGTGTTCTTAACCACCACATTCTTCCTGATTACTAAGAGATTCCTGGAAGATGCTAAACTGTCTCTATGATGCATTCAAGAGATATGCACAATATTAATCCATCACAGCTTTATTTATAAGAAAACAATAATACAACAATACTTTTGAAATGATTTACATAGACTTTTACTACATTATTTTATTAGATCTTGGCAGCAATCTGATGTGCTTTCTGATAAGTCTCTTTATTACCCTCATTTTACAAATGAAGTGGCTGATTTTGAAACTTTGCCCAGTGTCAGAGAGCGGTTATAACTACCATTTGGGTCTCTTAATTTAGAAATAATGGACTTTCTATTTTGTTTTACTATCATATAACACTTGAAGTCAAAATTTTATGGAAAGTCAAATTGAATTATTATAAAAACTCACTTCTAATTTGTGTCTTATTTTTTCTGTGAAAAATTCTCAGAAAGAATTGAGATAGTTTGGTCGGTATCACAAAGAGTGCTTAGGGTTTTATTAGAATCAGAAGAGAAGGATGTCTCAAAAGCATTTGGGTCCCCCCTGTGATGATTAACTGATTTTCTAAGACCAATGATTTGCTGGTAGCTAAATCTTTTTGATTACATCCTTGCTGTGTTATTGGAGATGAAAATGGAAACAGCTTGTCCATAAAATCCTGATATGTTTCCATTGCTGTGAAAACATTGTTTTATCTCATACCACTTTATGGATTCCTAGGCTTTCATTTTTAAGTAATTCTGAAGTTCCAGCAACACTTCCATGTTAAAAGATATTTCGTATGTTAGTGGTAGAATCTACTACCACTTATGCAAAATTTTATTTCCTAAAAATAAGGAAATTCAAATAAAAGTATTTTGGTTTTGTTATTAAAAAGAGCTAAATGACAAATAAGGAGCTGGCATCTGTGATAATTCAAAAAAGCTTAGCAGTAGAAGGCCAATTCAATCTCCTACACTACTACTTCTTTACAGGGATCCTCAAACTTTTTAAACAGGGGGCCAGTTCACTGTCCCTCAGATTGTTGGAGGGCCGGATTGCGGACCCAGGGACGAGTCTGCTGCTAAGCAGGACAGGCAGTGCTGGCAAAAACACCTGGTGGGCCAGATAAATGTCCTCAGCGGACACATGTGGCCCATGGGCCATAGTTTGAGGACACCTATAGAATATTTCAGAAATAATTGGTATGCATTAAGATGACCCAGAGCATCTCTGGGAGATTTTGAAACATTTCCCACATTATCCAAAGAATTATCTAATCATTGTGTTATTAAGATCATTAAATAAGTCCTGTTGTAATTCAGTTAACATTTTCTGTTTATTGTTATCTCTATTCCAGTTATCTTTTCATTGTTTGTTTTGTTCTTTTATGATAGGCTACTGTGTAATGTTGGGTTTTGAACTTGAATATTCTATAATAATTCAAAACAACTTTGAACATTGTTACTTTCTTTTAAATCATTATACAGTCTGGTTTTTTGTAAATTGTGTTTGGGGGATAATTTGCCCTTAGTTATTTGTATTTCTACTTTCCGGAGGGATGAAGTTACCTAAAGAGCATAGGAAATGTTCACCTTTCCTTTGTTTCACAATTGCAGGATGATCCGTTCTCTGCCCTGGACATTCACTTGAGTGATCACTTAATGCAGGAAGGAATTTTGAAATTTCTCCAAGATGACAAAAGGACACTGGTTCTTGTGACTCACAAATTACAGTATCTGACACATGCTGACTGGGTAAGAGTTTAGAAGACAGTTTTGTTAGTTTTTATATTGTAGTCATATAAATAGAGACATTAAGAAATGCTTTCTCAACATAGTATAAAATAATAAGAAGAAATTCTTGCTTAAAGAACAGTAATTCATTTAGCCAATTTTGTTTCTCAAATTTCTGCTAATATCTCCTTTCCTTAGATTATAGCTATGAAAGACGGAAGTGTGCTGAGAGAAGGGACTTTGAAGGACATTCAAACCAAAGATGTTGAACTTTATGAGCACTGGAAAACACTTATGAATCGGCAAGATCAAGAATTAGAAAAGGTAATCGCTCATGACTCCGAGGAGTTCAGAGTCCAGTTCAGAAGAATGCTCGATGATATAATGGTCCTCATTTGAAATCCAAAGTAATTATGTCTTTATACATTACCAATCAGCAGGTTACTGTGAACACATAAAATTTTAATGCTATCTTTGGATGAGTGCTGTCAGGGTTTTAGACGAGTCTCATTTAAATTTGAACCATATTGCAATTATATGTACGCTTAAACCTTAGACAAACTACCAGCTGACACAGGACATTTCCTTATTTTGTCTTATTTATCCTTATCCATATCTTGTTTTTCTCACCTGTTATAAGATTATTTTCATTCATCACCTATAAAAAGAAGGTCACAAGCTTGTCAAAAGCCAAGATGACTTTGAAAGAAGAAAGAACTGTAAGTGATGAGTGAAGCTGTAACACATGTCTGGGACAGGCTTGGGGGATGCAAATAAAATTTTACCTGTGTCCAGTTTCTTCAGGTCCACAAAGACTTTTTTTAAATGACCTATTTTAATTCTCATGAAACTCTCGAGAAGTAAGGAAAATATCATCTCACTTTTATAAGGGAAGAAAACTGAAGCTCAGAGAGGTTAGTAATTTCCCTCAGTGGTGCAGCATATAGTTGATGCCAGGAGGATGTAAACCCAGGTGCATGTCCAATGTAATTCCACTGTAATGCTATTCAGGCATTACAACTCAAACTACGGCCCGCAGGGCACATGCAGCCCGCCTATGACATTTATCCGGCCTGCCAGTTATTTTTGCTGCCACTGCCTGTCCTGCTTAGCAGCCAAATAGTCCCGGGGCCCACAGTCTGACCCTCCAATGGTCTGAGGGACAGTGAACTGGCCCCCTGTTTAAAAAGTTTGGGGACCCCTGCATAGATGATGTAACGTTGACTGAGGTGATAACACCGTTTGAAACCAGACTGAGTACAAAAAAAAAGAGGAACAACTTGTAGGTGAGAGGTGAAATTATAAATTAAATTTGCAAATTTTTTAAAATGTTTTGCTCTGAAGTTAGAAGTGGGATGTGCCCAGAATTTGGTGTTCCTGGCCAGGAATGAACACTAGAAAATAAAATGTTTATGTTAGGAGATTTCTAAAAGAATCAGGAAATTAAAATACTTGTAGATTATTTTAGAAGGGGGGGGGGAAGGGAGCTGCTTCCATAGCAAAAGGAAGATTTAAAAGTCAGATAAATCCTGTGCTTTTTCTATCTGCTGCAGATTTGCTGAAGACTTCAAAGGCAAACCACATAAGGTGGAAAGACATATAAAAATCTAGGAGTAGAATAGGACAAATCACAAACGAGACAAGGTATCATTGGGAAGTGCCTACTAGGAGCTGTGCTGTGGGAAGCTTCATTATAAACGTACTGGGGATGGCTCCAAATGACATTTTTTTCAGTGATCTAAATGCCAGGGACAACAGAGTATGATGTAAGTTTAAGGAGTGGGACAATTTATGGTTTACTTTGGAAAGGAGATCTGGAAAAAAATAAGAGCTGTTGGCTCGATATTATAGCAATACAGTTAAGCAAGCCAGGAAGAACGTCCATGAAGTTGTATTTAGAAATGAAGTGATCACTTGAGATAGCATAGCTCTATAATTAAAGACACATTAGAGGGTTATATATCAACTCAGGGAGATACGGGGCGCGTTAGGTTCTGGACGGGGAAATCTAGTTGGGAGGTGGAATGGTGGCCAGTAGAAGCTGGAATGTATCGCGCACCTGCCCAGATTCCCCCTCTGGGGATAGAGGAAATTACTGCCATGTTGCAAAGACCAGGCACCTGAGTTAATCTGGAGCCAGAGAGAATCACACTGCAGAGAACAAGACCCCTGGAGGACTTTGGAGAGGTGCTGGCACAAGCAGCTCTCTGTTTAGTCTGTCCTATGACAGGACAGGGTGTTTACCTATCAGCCAGGGCCAAATTTTCCCCCTAGGGGAAAAAAATTGGCAATATCTGGAGACATTTTTGGTAACTGGGGCAGGGGGATGCTGTTAGCATCTACTGGCTAGAAGACGAGGAGGCTGCCCATTCTGCCATGTGCAGGCCAGACCCCAGGGCAACAGGTTGCCCAGCTCAAATGTCAGGAGTGCCCCGAGGTGGAGAAAGTCTGGCCGAGAGCCAGAGCAGATGAGCAGTGGAGGAGGAAGGTGAAACCAAGGGACACAGCCTCCCAGTGCAGGGCTTCCCAAAGGAGGTCAGTTCAGGGTTGAGATGCAGATGCCAGGAAAGAGTGTGATAAAGTGATAATAGTGAAAACTACAGAGAAGGAGATAAGTTTTAGCTGATTCTAATATTAGTAAAAATTCTAGTTTGGATGGTATCAGCCATTATCTTTGTAATGGTATAAGTGAAGTAAAGCAGTATCGTTTGACGCTCCCCGCTCCCCTCACCTCGTCTTCTCTCCAGGCCAATGAACATTTATTGGATAAATGAAACTAAATTTCTGTTGACTGAATCCAAATATCAACACAATTTAACATTTTGATGCATAGTGAGCTTAATATGACATTTATGCTTACAAAAAATTACTTTTACTTTGGCCTTTGTCTTACAAACGTGCAAAATGTAACCTAATCATATATACCCTTATGTTAACCCAAACGTTTTTTAAAAAGAAAAATTACTGTAAAGATATTTATGTTGTTTTTGTCGTTTTTGTTTTGTTTTGTTAAGTCTCTGAGGTGCTATTTTTTGCTGACACAGCATAGGAAATTGAACCAAAGTCAAATCTATTTTATCTGTTGAGGCAAAATTAAAGGCTGATGTCAACTTGCCTCTGTAAAACTGGTATTTAGGAGATATTTTTGTTTTTCGTCTTTTTAACCAGGAATCTGGAGGTAATAGAGCTGTTTAGAATAGCCCATTCCCTACATCATAGAAGCCAAAAAAGGAAGGAAAAAACCCAGGTCCCTACCTAGGAACCCATCACCAAAGGTCTATTCATTTATTGGTGTCACTGTCAAACTGTGTGGGTTTTTCTCTTCGTATTGGCACCTTTAAGAAGCTCCCAATGTGTTGCAGGTTCCGAACGTGTGCGGCTCAGTTGTTTGGAGCTCAGAATGTATTGCCCCCCACTCTGAAATGGGATGAGGGCTAGTTCTCCAGACCTGCAGAATCTGATTTAACCCCAAATGTCATTAAACTGATATTCTAGTCCTCAGCTGGGGTGTTGGAAGCCAGAGCATGGAGAAAACAAAATGCTTCTCCCTTTCTTGAGCCCAAGACAAGTCTTCAGTGACCCCTAAAAGTTTGCAACATTTGTTTTCGTACCTTTCTCTTCTTTTCCACATCTTTCTTCCTCCTAGAGTTTGTTTTGTAACTGTAAGGCATCTAAGTGCCCTCATTGCCTATTTATTTCAAAATTACCTGTCTTCTTTCAGATCCTATGGAAATCCCTTTCTTTTGTGCAGTTCCCTTAGCGAGATGCTAAAGAGATTCATTGTGATGTAATAATTCATAAAAGGGGATGATGGACAGCCCTTTAACCAACCTAGAACTGTGTGTGTGTTTAACATTTATTAATGTGAATGCATCCTGAGTTTGAAAAATTACAGGAAGTGCCTAAAAGTGATGTAAAAATAAAACAAGAAACAGGTGGAACCATGTGTTAGGGTTCAAGGGTCTATCTCTCTGGCTCTGAGTTCAGCTCCATCTCAATGTTGTTGGCCTCATACTTCCCTATACCTCTGAGCATGTGACAATTCCTACACATCTAAGTCACTGCCCCCACAGAGACAAGGGTTGTGGGTCTCCGAGTGAACAGAGAGCCCTTGAGAAGGGTAAAGGTCACCAGCCATTTATACATGCAGGTCATTCAGGGGTTAAGGCAAAACCTTCTATGGCTCTTAGCTCCTTAAATGATCGCATGATGTCTACTGTAGGATATGGAAGCTGACCAGACAACGTTAGAGAGGAAAACTCTCCGAAGGGCTATGTATTCAAGAGAGGCCAAAGCCCAAATGGAGGATGAAGATGAAGGTAGAGCTTTCTTCTTTTATATGAAATATTCAACTGTAACAAGATACAAATGTTTTACTTTAGCAATTAACATATGAGGGTCTCCAAGAGGTAGAACAAGCAATTTTGAAAGGGGTGGGGACAGATAAATCAAATGTATAGTATTGAAAATGAAAAGAGTAAGAGTCAAGGACAAGTGTTTATTGTCCTTGACAATCAGTTGGTGTCTTCAGGGGCTCCACACAGTGAATCCCACTCTATTTGTGCTGTGAGTAATCTAAAAGGAAAAGGTAGTGGGTTGTAAATAAATAGATTTAGATCTTTGTTCAGAAAAATTGGAAAGGTCTAGTATAAGGTAAGCAAATTTCAATCCTTCAAAAATAAACAGTAAATGGGAAATAAGGGGGAGATTGTGTTTTGAAATATCTATTGTATAATTGATTCATTCAGTAAGTCCTCTTGAGGTTTGAGGTTTTCATGAGAATGTGTCAATGAAAGATAAAACAATTATAAAGCTATCTGTTATATTTCGATTTAATAGGATACACTAGAGGACAAAAGATTGACTGGAAATTTGAAGAATGAGATGAAATATATACATTGCCTTGACATTGGTTGCCAAGAACCACCTCTTAAGTCCATGGAGCAAATGTGTGATACTTCATTTTTCCTATGTAGTTTTTCTTAAGACCACAATCCTACAAAACAATTAGAAACCAGAAAATTATAAGTTCAAGCCAAATCGTACCAAGAGGTGCTAACTATTCAGTGTTTCAACAAATGCTTAGTCTATAAATGAATAAATGAAGAACACATTTTGCATTTCAATTTCTGTGATTAGAAATATCCTTAAAGAATTTTAGGTGCTATACATATCAGCTTCTAGAATCCTAACCAAATATTTCTAATGTACTCTAAAATTGGACTTGTGCCTGATTACTCTGTCCTGTAGTCCTATGACAAGTGTACCGCTGGGATGCTGAGTCTGCCCCGGCTGGTTGTGTCAATCCATTTTGTCTGCTATAAAATAAAATAATAGTACTTTCCTTACAGAATAAATGAAGTAATGTATGTGAAGAGCCAGTTACGGTACATATTACAAACTAGGCACCTCCTCCAGGTCCTATCAGAATGTGTTTAAGCCACCAGGATAGGAAGGAAACAATAGAGAATGCTTCCTTTTCCCTTTGGGAAGCTGGAGTCATAAGTATTCTCTCTACTTACTATTGGCCAGCTCATTACTTGGACAGATTAGGTATAGGGAAGGTGAAGAAATACTGTCTTAGCTGGACAACCATGGGCAACTTGAAATTTTAATCAATGCAGAAACAGGAATGGATATTGGGGAGACAGCTACCAATCTGCCAGTGTCTCTCCCTTTGGTTATGCAAATTTCTATTCCTATCCTCTCACACAGAAAACATGTCCCTCCCAAACGGGAGATAACCTGAGACCTAGTCATTGTTTACCACATCTAGCTCAAATATCAAGACCTTCAGCGATGCTCATCATATCCATGTTTTGATCTCTGTGATCTGAGAACCTATAGACTAAAGAGATGTTGTCTGTCCTTCCTAACCACAGCGTGTTAAGTACATAGCAGTGAGGTACATACAAGATAACTTGAATAACAACAGCCTTGGGGAAAGGAAAGCATAGGAAACACAACAGTCCCTGGACCATACACACAGTCAGATTTTGCAAACATTCCTGCCCCAGCAGTGGAGTACCCTCCTTAGGGTAGCCCATCTCAGAGTTCCCAAATAGTTTAAACATCTGAGAGGAATCCCTGCTTGTAAAGCTCTGTGGCCCTTGACCTTGCCCTCAGGAAGGCTCCTCCTTGCCCACTCCCCCACATCACTGCATCTAAAACAGGCCCTGGAGAGCGTGTCCCTCCCAAATGGGAGCAGATGCTCTCCTGTGCTGTGCACAAATTTTAGAGTCTATTTCTTCTTGATGCAATTTTATATGTATTCAGACATTTAGAAAAAACTTACAGATGTTTGCAGGCCAGGCGTGTGGTTTTATTGGCAATACAATTCCTTCAATAACTTAATCAGTTTCCAGTCTATACTTCCAGTCAATTTGATGTGCAATCAGCAAATAATCTCATCCAGATACCCTTCTATGTTTATTTATCGTTCATTTACTTTTAGCTATTTTCAAAAACAAATGAGGTCTGTCTTGCTAAAAGCATTTAAAATTTTCAAGACTAATACATAAATACTTTTTTTTGTGGGAAATGAAAATTCTATATACTGGTACTCATCCAAAGCCCAAACAAGTTTTTTTTTTTTTAACGTAGAGGAAGAAGAGGAAGAAGATGAGGATGATAACATGTCCACTGTAATGAGGCTCAGGACTAAAATGCCATGGAAAACCTGTTGGCGGTACCTGACTTCTGGAGGATTCATCTTGCTCCTCCTCATGATTTTCTCTAAGCTTCTGAAGCATTCAGTCATTGTAGGCATAGACTATTGGCTGGCCACGTGGACGTCCAAGTACAGCATAAACAATACTGGAATAGTTGATAAGGTACAGTGGGTTCCATTCTGTTTTTGAATCTTCATGGAAATATGGAAATTAACAGTAATACCATTTGATCTATTGTAGTTAAATACTAATAGCCCAAATGTCACAGAATTTCTGTGATGGTTTAATAAGTTGATAATTACAACAGGACCTAAACTAGAATAAATTGTCAAAATGTTCAAAATGAAATCTACCATCTTTACTTTCATTTTTAAAAGCTTATCATGGCTCGGCGCCTATAGCTCAACCGGCTAAGGCGCCAGCCACGTACACCTAAGGTGGCGGGTTCAAATCCCCAGCCCGGACCGCCAAACAACAATGACGGCTGCAACTAAAAAAAGTAGCCAGGTGTTGTGGTGGGCGCCTGTGGTCCCAGCTACTTGGGAGGCGGAGGCAAGAGACTCGCTTGAGCCCAGGAGTTGGAGGTTGCTGTGAGCTGTAATGCCACGGCACTCTACCCAGGGCGACAGCTTGAGGCTCTGTC
>CAUYTI010077316.1:0-30283 GCA_963575145.1 Galago senegalensis | reverse complement strand
GACCACAGGCGCCCGCCACAACGCCCGGCTATTTTTTGGTTGCAGCCATCATTGTTGTTTGGCGGGTCCGGGCTGGGGATTCGAACCCGCCACCTTAGGTGTACGTGGCTGGCGCCTTAGCCGGTTGAGCTATAGGCGCCGCGCCAACTGAGGTATTTTTAAAGAATGTTTGAAATAACCCAGTCACCAAGGAAAGTTAAATTTCCACAAAAGCTATAATCTTTTTCTGATTTTTTGCTATGTAATTTTTTTATGTGACATAAATCTGTTATTACTTTATCCTCTGAGATAGAACACAGCTGATCAGACCTAGATGAATCAGATGGAAATAGGTTATGGTCAAAGGGCCAGACCATAGCAGAGAAAGTGGTCCCCCCTTTCCTGGCCGCAAGATATTTCTCCATCATTCTGCAGATGCTAAGTCAGTCAGGTTATTTGATTATATCATAAAGTGTTGACTTGGTAACACGATTTCTTTTAAAGGTACCATTTTATTTGTGTTGAAGGTAAAACAGCTGTAAAAGTGTAGCATGGAGACTAGATAAGTCTCAATAGCAAGTTTATTTCAGCATCGGCTGTAACAAGGAGTATCTAAGGGGAATCTTGTCCATAGCATCTATCTTTGGAGGCCAGTATGCTGGCCAGAAATAACTCTGATTTATGAAGGTCTGAGTGAGACTGTCATCGTGTGAGACTATCTCCTTCCCTGCTTACACTTGTGCTAACGACACGTCCCATGTGAAAGAGTTACACCGTTGGCATTGTTATCAGTTATTGATAGCGGATTGGCATAGTGCGTGTGGTGGGACTAATTCGGGTTTCTTCTGGTTGGACTTAGGAAATTTTTTGGTCCATGTAGGCAGTAGGGATTTTGCGTCCTGCGTTATGCAGAAGCAGAATCAACTTCCTCCAAATTAGCCTTGAGAGAGACCCGTAATCTCTGCTTTCATCTACTATTTCTCTTTTTCCATTTTTTGTTTCTTCTAAATGCCTTGATAGTTTAAAAAATTTACATTTTTTCTTAGGAGCAACTGAAAGCCTGAAAAGATTATTTGAACAACAGTCTCTGTTGTTATATTCCTTTAGTTTTTACTTTAATTTAAAGTTTGGATGGCAGGAAAACAGAGTGGTCAACTTTTTACACAATCTCAAAAGAAGAGAAAATGGAGACTAAGAAAACAATATTTAACAAATATCTTAAAATATTTGTTAAAAAGTGTATCTGAGATAAAAGATTTGATAGCTTTTGAACAGAGGGTAGAATTTCAGATTTGAACAGGAATTAGGCCGAAATTTATCACCAGGGAAAAGCACCTTTTGATATGAATCAGTTAGTCCTGAGCAAGTTTCTGTGTTAGCAAGATTGGGATAAATGACCCTGCTTTGTAGGCTGTTTCAGGGTAAAATGAGATAATCTATATAAAAAGTGCTGGATCAGCGCCTATTGGTCAGCGGCTAGGGCGGCAGCCACATATATTGGGGCTGGCAGTTTTGAACCAGCTCAGGCCTGCCAAACAACAATGACAACTGCAGCCAAAAAAAATAGCAAGGCGTTGTGGCAGGTGCCTCTAGTCCCAGTTTCTTGGGAGATTGAGGCAAGAGCATCACTTAAGCCCAAGAGTTTGAGGTTGCTGTGAGCAGTGACACCACTGCAGTCTACCAAGGGTGACATAGTGAGACTCTGTCTCAAAAAAAAAAAAAAAAAAAACAACTGTATCTGCCATATAGTAAGTGCTCAGTAAATGTTAGCCTCATCTATGAAACCACGCAGTGCCTGGCTGCCCTTCAGTATTCAGAGTTCATACTTACCTTTGGGAAGTTAGTTCCCGGATATCAGACTCCACATTGGGACAGCTGTAGGGGAAAATTTGTTTTGCTGCTGAGTTGAAATCTGAAACCCCTATCATCTATATATTGGACCTTGTAACTAAACCCTTGTAATGTGCTAGGTCTTGAAGTGTAGGGAAAGCAGGAAAAGCTTTGTTAGGCCATAGGGCTCTGCTCTCCCTAGCTTAGCTTGCTTTTTCCAGGATAAATACGTTTTAATCCATATTTCTGTGCCATTATTGGCCCTCTGCCAGCTCTTTCTGTGCCTTCCTCCTACTCTTTCTACACAAAGAACACCACCACGCTGCAAAGCCATGTTCCCTAGGAGGATAGATTCCTGTGAAAAGAGAACTAACCGAAGCCCTTTGATATCTTTTAGGCCACAACATTAGATCCTTTGTTCTGTTTTAGGGCACATCAGTTTCTCTGCATATGTGCATTGTTCATGACTGTTTTCTTAGCACATGAAAATCTTTTAAAAGTAATCTGATGTTGAGGAAGAATTTGTGGTATATTCATCATGTGTGCTGTAGACATATTCTCCATCTAAATAGTGCTAAGGGTTCGGGTTTGGAGAAGTGGTTAGCTCCGGACGCAGCATAATGGGTCTTGACCCCTTGCATAATTCGAAAGGGCCATAGATATCTAGAGTCACCTAGAAATGGGTTTGGCTGGGCTTTACCAGTTACAGCTCTGTGATTCAGAATGTAACTTAACTTCTCTGGGCCCCAGAGTTCTCAAATATAAAATGACTGTCATAATGTCCATTTTATAGGACTGTGGTGTGGATTCATGAGGGAGCAGTGCAAAGGGTTTAGCACAAAGCTGGACACATAGTCAGGCTCAATTAATGGTGATGGTGGTTTTTCCTAAGCAGTTCTGTACAACAGAGAACATTCATGTGAAGGGACATTCACAGATGAACGTAAGCCTGACACCATCTTTCCAGTCCTTTAAACAAGCACCAACATGAGTCCCTACTTTGTGCACAGCATTGTGCAAGGTACAAGAGTCTTAGACATGCGTAAGACGAATTCCCTACTCCAATGCTCATAGGTAGTAGAACAAAAAAAGCAAGTAAAGGAAAAAAGTTACCCTACAATGTGTGTACTATGATGGCAAGTATGTCATAGTGCTGTCAGGTTACTGATGCAGGGACAAACTTCGCTAATTTGACTAGGCTGAAGTAGAAACAATAGCTGATGTTCTTTTAGTTACACTTCTGAGTTCTCAGGGTCATTAAAATGTTTTTCATTATGAAAAATTTCAAAGTTATACAAAAGTGAGAAAATGGCATAGTGTTCCCCAGTGTACCATTCATTCCGCTTCAGCAGTTACCAACTGGTAGCTACCTTTCTTTATCCATATATTCGACTCTTGCTAACCTTGGATTCTTTTGAAACTAATCCAGTCATCACATCATTTTAATATTTACTGACTATAAATATTTCAGTATGTGCCATGTATCTCTAAAAGCTTAAGATATTTTTCTTTTTAACCTAATTGCAGTATTGGGGACACTTTAACAAAAGCTTATTTTTCTTTTTCACACTGTTGCTCATCTGAATATGCAAATGTTATAGGTGTAGTAGCCAGGGATTGTGATTATTATGAGACAAGCGCCAAATTCAAGACCCAAAGGCAAATCATATAATAATAGCTAAAGTTTTTAAAAACTTTGATTCTTTGGCTGGGTGTGGTGGCTCATGCCTGTAATCCTCGTACTCTTGGGAGGCAGAGGCCGGTGGATTGCTTGAACTCAGGAGTTCCAGACCAGCCTGAGCAAGAGTGAGACCCCCTTCTGCACTAAAAATGGAAAAACTAGCCAGGTATTGTGACTGATGTCTGTAGTCCTAGCTCCTCAGGAGGCTGACGCAAGAGGATCACTCGAACCCAGGAGTTTGAGGTCGCTGTGAGCTATGATGCCACGAGTGACAGAGTGAGACTCTATCTCAAAAAAACAAACAAAAAAATTTGATTCTTTGAAAGGTACAAATAAATTTATGTATCAAAAAATATTTCTATTTTGCATCATGTGATTTGACTTTGGTTTTGAAAATGGGGTCATGCTTTTTAAAGATGTAAATGGCCTTGAAATATATTCTTCCCTTCTCAACCTTGAAAGTTGATAAGTAGGTTTCTATGCTACCAATTTACCAGTGGGATAATTTCTTCAACTAAAAAGTAAAGTACAATCTTAACTATCTACTATTCCCTCTTTGAGGAAGAAATAAACCCCCCACCTGATGGAGTATACCATATCAGAATGGGAGAAAACATGGGCAGGTGCTACCCGGCTAAGTTCATCAAGTTAAATCCCAGGGCAGCTTTTTACAAAATGTTTAGAAAATAAATGTTGGGTTTTTTTTGTTTTTTTTTTTTCCCCTATTTGCTAGGCCTAAACCTCACTCCTGAGGAATGATTTTCCTTACCCTTTCACAAGCAAGAATGTTACTGAATAAAAAGTCAGATTCCTATGAAAAATGCAGAGTGTTTATGTTTTTGTTATGATAGTGGAAATACCAGATTGTGGCAGAAGATGTCAAGTAGTTAAGGCTAAAAATTCAAAGTAATATTTGATGTTGTAAAAATTGTATAGGTTTCTTTTCTCTTTCCTTCACATTTTTGAAGAACCTACCTTGTAAACATAGTGATAAAATGCCAGGAATATTAGGATTTTAAGGAAATAATAGAGCCTATTATTTAAACTACAATATAAAAGGCAATTATATTGATGAAGAGCTACATGGGCTTTGTGTGTGTGAATAAACTTGGCCTGTGTTCAGCTTCTATTTGTTCTTCTGGCATAAACACATATTGTGTGTGATTCCAGTTTAATGGGGACCCGTTTGTATGCCAAGCAGCTGCATTTTAGGGCCTATGGCGTGATTTCATAGCTCTCTGAAAATTGGTTCTATTCAGAACAAGAGATAGAAGAGAAGAAGGGGGGTGGTGTGGAAAGGAGGGGGGAGCTTCAACACACAATCATTTCTTTTCAATTGGAGCCAGAAAGGTTGATGACAACATGACCATTGTGTTATAATGATAAGACCACTAAGGCATCTGTACCTCTCATCAAGGCTTTCACACAAGAGCAGATACAATTTAATTCACTGCTCTGTCAGCAGTGCTGATACCATTATGCCGTCTGTCTCCACAGTTATAATCACTGTCCTCTGAGAAATGTGGTTGAAATGATCTTGAGCAGTCAAAGAAACTCTCAATTAAGGCTGCCACTTCCAATGTGTCAGATTGTGTCTTATGCACTTGGTACAATTTTCACTTCCAATCCTGTTTATTTACAATGTCTACCAGTAATTACGCTTAACGTGTCATTTAGTGAGGGGGGCCCCTGCCAAGCCGATTGTTGGGTGCTGCTGTACCATTGAGTGGGAGTTTCTCGAAGTCAATGCCATCAGCAGCTTTTAGGCCCTGATGGGATGCAGTAGTAATGTTGATAATGCAAGTATCGTGCTCATCAAGTCATAATTAGATGCCACTCAAATGTGCCACTTGTAATAACAGTGTTGATTCATGTTTTTCTCGGTGACTGCAACTACTAATTAGTTAAGTGGTTTTTGGTTGGCCTGCATTTGCTGCAGATTATTATTACCCCTGAAAAAATGTCAAGGTTAGAGATGTTTCTGGCCATTTAGTGCTGCTTTATGAATTTGAATATTAACATAATAAGAACTTTGGACAGACTTAGGAAGTAATACATTTTTGTTTTTAATTTGGAGAGAAATTTTTTCCTCTGAGTTTAATCATAATTGCAGGTTAATTAAGCTTAAATGAATCAAAAGTAATCTCTCTTTGTGTTATGTGAGCCCAGCGCTTTTTGCCTAACTTTGTTGGGTTTCACATTTGGGTGTCCTTTAATTTTTTTTTTTTCCAGCAGACACACATCATTAAGTAACCTTGTATACACTTAAGATTTGATAAGAATTTTCTCTTAGAAATATGAGCAGAAGGAATTGGCATTTTTCTTACTTGGTCTTCAAAATATAACTCAAGTTCTGAACTACTATATACCTTTAAATCTCAATTCACAGGAGCCAGCTCTCAAAAAATCTAAAAATTACTATTTTTGAAGTACAGATAAAATATCAAGGAAATTATTACTCTTCTGCTCCTCTTAGCTGTCCCGTGATGCAGGAGGCAGTTTGGTAGCATCTGCTTTCATCGTCACATAGCACATAAATCTTGTTACACTTCTCTGTCCCAGAGTTTATGAAATAACAATACCTTATAATTAATAAAAACTAATGCATAATACTTAAGTGAGCTGCCACCTTGTTATACCAGGCATAACATCAATTTAAGATTTTTTTTTTATTTTTATTAGCTACCAGGTTAATTCTCCTTATTGGATCCATGTGTTATATCATGCTAAGAAAAGGCAGTCATGTTGCTGTCCCTGTATTTATGAGAGATCTTTTGTTTAAATGAGCAGATATGTCTATGGATAAGTATATAGCTACATGGAATATAGACGCTTAAAAAAAATCTAAATGGCTTTCTTAAAATGTCTGCAATAGCAGTAAGGCATTCTTCATTGTGTTCTTTTTTTTTTTTTCTTTCTATATTCAAATATTAGCAGAGATTTAATCAGGGCAAATTCTCAAAAACTTTTTTTCAGTGATAGCTAAAGGTTTGGCTAGCTAGCTAAAGAATTGAAGTATTCTTCATCATGGGACAATGCGTGGGCTTCTGGAATAGCTGACTAATCTTTGAGTGCTGAGACTTTTTTTCCCCCCTCATTCCTAGTTTCTCACATGGTTATAGAAGAAGTTAATTTCATGCAGAACCATCTTGAAATAGAGAAGACTTGTCGAGAAAGTGCTGAAGCTTTGGCAACAAAGGTGAGCTTGATAAATAAAGGAATCTTACCTGAACTTTTTAATTTCAACTTTCTTTTTCTTCACAGTGGCTTCAGTCCTGTTTTGGGTTTCTTAGTTCTTTAATCAGTCCTCTACTCTGATGATGAGGAAAGTGTTGTAAAGTCTTAGAATCCTAGAATATGACTATGTAAATATTCACCTTAACGGAAAGGTTATTTTCATTGTAAAAAGAGCATTTGTATGTCCGTATTTCAGCATTTGTGTTTTTTGCCTGTAAAAAATGGTCCGAGAGTAGTCCCTTGGAGTGAACTTTCCAAATGACTGTGCACTTGGTTAAAATGTGAACCAAGTTTCAAACTAACCTGGTGTGACATAAAAGAGCAATGAATGTTTCATATTTGAATCAGATGAAAAAGTCAGCCCGAAGCCTTAGATTTCAGGTGATTATTTGTGAAAGCAAGCGAGGGCATGCTGAAGGTGACCTCCAGTGCTCCGCTGATTGCTGCCAGCCGATGAATTTACCAACTGTGTAATTTTCTATATTCTATCTCATCAGAAGTACATTATTATTAAAGAATGTTTTTATCTGTCTTATGTATTTGGGGTTGGATAAAATGCATCTGAACCACTTCATCAGAAAATGGATTACAGCAATTTTCAGCCAAATTTCATTAGTAATGCTGGTTGTGCTCCTTCTCCCTCCCCACATCACCTACTTCTGAAGTGTTTTTTTGCATGTGACTGAAATCCTACTCCCAGTAAATAAATAAATAAGTAAATAAATTTAATTAGCATGCATTGGTGTGCCTGCTGGGGGTATTTGGTTAATTGTCTGCATAACAACACTGCCATAGAATTCATAAGATAATCAGTCTGAATCTAACTAAGAATATAAATGTATATATGTAACTTTTCTCCTGTTACTTCCCTGAAGAACATATCGCAATACAGGCCACTGCTTTAAAAACAGTACAACATGGGCAGTCTCACTTCATTTTTACTCTGCTGTACATCATAGAGTTCGCTGGTTCATAGTATTGCGTGGATTCTTTTCATTCCTTTTATTTCTTCTTTTGGAACAAGTAGAGAAAAAATATATTTGGAGCCTACTAGCTGCTCTGAGTCGTCTAGTATCTGAGGATGCTCTCTGTTTGTTCTCTTGTTATTTTCAAGTATTCCTGTTGCCAATAGTAAAAAACAAGTAAGGACACTGGCAACCTCTCAGGATTTATGCGTTTATGGAAAGCAGTGGTTTGGAGGCAGCACACTCCAAACCTGTTCCTGTTTTGTTCCTATTTATGTCATTTTTCAGCATATGTGGCTTTGGACAAGCTAGTTCTATCTGTTTTCTGGATGCAGTGTCTCATCTTAAATGACAGGATGGACTGAAGGCAGGGGCGTCCAACCTTTTTTTCCCCTTTGCCAAAAATTAGAAAAATTGGATTTATCTTGGGCCATGTATTTAAAACACAAACACCATAGCTGATGAGCAAAGCAAAAGGTCCATGCATGCTTTTGGAAATGCCCAACAGCACAGATAAGCAAAACAGTCTTCAAAAATCAGCATGGGCCTCCGAGCTGCGAGTTGGACACCCCTAGACTAGCTTTAATCATTAGTCAATAGGTGGCCCCCTTTAAAAAAAATTACTTTTTCCTCTGTCGCCTTTTATTTAATAGGTAACTTCACCTCCTTGAGCCACCTTGTCTTGCCCTAATTGCTAGCATGGGCTGTCGTTGGCTTCTTTAAAATACCTGAGACCCACTGGCTCTCAGAGTGTGGTCTAGGCTTGTGTATATATAGAAAAGCTGCCAAATGAATATTAAATTCATCACTGGTTATGAACCACTGTGTTACCTAATTTCTCATGCCACTGTTACAATTTAGTCTAAGCAATAGGCTCTTTAATTTATGCTGTCTGTTGCCTATCCTTTAAGAAGCCTTTTCAAAAAATGGACATATAGTTTGTCTTATGAACTCATGGGGCCTGGGAAAAAAAAACAAGCCAAAAAATGAGAATTCATTCAAACACTGCAGATGTGCTCATTGGACATGAAAGATTATTGTTTTTTTGCAGCAGGGTCTTGCTCTGTTGCCCACTGTAGAATGCAATGGTGTGATCATAGCTCATTGTAACCTCACACTCCTGAGCTCAGTGGATTTCCTGTCTCAGCCTTTCCACTAGTTAGGACCTTGCCCAACTAATTTGTAAATTTTTTTTGTAGAGATGGGTTCTCACTGTGTTCTTACTGTGTTTCCCAGGCTGGTCTCAAACTCCTTGTCTCAAGCAATCCTCCCACCTCAGCCTCCTAAAGTGCTGGGGTTACAGGCATGAGGTGTGAGCCACTGTGCCTGGCCATTACTCATATCTTTCAGTGCAAAATTTGAAAGCTTCATTTGCATATGTGATCAACAATAATAACAGCATATTCTGATTTAAGTATAAATTGTCATTTTTGAAAGTAAGCTTCATTTTCTGAGCAAAGTTTCTGTAATTCTTATTTTTCTAAATCTTCACCATCAAATTAATGACAAATTTAGTGCTTATGATGCAGTTCGACTTCATAATTTTCTTAAAAGCAAAATGTGGATACTTTGCTACAATGTATAGTAGGCTGGATGGTTCAAACTAGGCCAGGGCCAGCTAAATCAACAATGACAACTGCCACAACAACAAAAAATAGACAGGCATTGTGGCGGGCACCTGTAGTCCCAGCTCCTTGGAAGGCTGAGGCAAGAAAATTGCTTAAGTCCAGGAGTTTGAGGTTGCTGTGAGCTGTGACACCATGGCACTCTACCCAGGTTGACAGCTTGAGAGAGTGTCTCCAAAAAAAAAAAAAAGATTAAATTTATATATATAATACATAAACTATATACATACACACACCAATTATTTAAATCATATGATCCGAAGCCCTTAAACTTGCATAAATACCTTTAATTTTTAATTAAACTGTGTTCAATATAAAAGTTATATTTAAATTTGAGTACAGTAGTAGATTCTGTTCCTGTGGGGTTATAAAAGATCTCTTTTCATGTTGTAGCATGGAGGGTTCCAAACAACAAGTAGCATGCCTTTAACCTATAACTTAGGAATAACTGCAGTGACGTTCCTTAGCCAAAATTTGTAAGTTCAGAATTATCAAAGATGTCTAAGCAACACACATATAAACCTTTTATTTCTTCTTTCAAAGTATGAAAATGGTGTTTTAGAGAAGACTTAAGAAATTTTTTGGTGTCCTTTTTTCTGGAGCTAGTAACTGTTAAATCGAGTAGTAATATTACAGACAGACAGTAGCTAGTGAACTTTGGCACCTGGTTTGGTAGGGGGATTCAGCTCTTTTGAGAGCAGACCTGTTAACTATCAGGTTATCAGTTATTATTGTGATGATGGTCTGGGAAGTAATAAGCACTAGATGGGAAAAATTAGTATTTTCATTGAGTATTCTAGAAGAAAAAAGATAGACAAATGTCATTTTCAAGGGATAAAGACCCAAACTTCTCTTTAGTATGTAGAACTTAGTGAAGTTTTACCATATCCCAGTTACTATATTAAACACCTTATATGTCTTATTTAATCTTCATATTATGGGACAGAGACTATTTTTATCCTTTCTTTACTGATGAGAAAACTGAAACACAGAAATATTAGGCTAGTTGTAGAGGCGGAGACAGAATTTTATTGCAGACCTGGGTTGTATTGTAAAGCATCGCATTACTTTACATCTGTGAGTCTTAGTATTGACATAATTAGAATCACCAGGGAAACTCTTACTGCCAGAGATTTTGATACAGTATAGGGCCTAAGTGTTGGGATTTTTAAAGTGCTCTCCAGAGATTGCGATGTACAGAGTTGAGAACCATTAGTTTACATATTAGGAGAAAGAATTATAATGTAAGTCTTGAGTTTTTCACTTTTTTCTTAAATTGATATTTTCTTCTAACATTCAAGAAAGATGAGATAGTTTGAGAATTGACAAGAGGGGTCCTTGAGCTTCTAGGGCCACACTGTAGCATTCATGGTTTCAGGAACCCACACAGTGTTCACTTAAATTTTCCATCTTAAAGAAGAGGGGCTTGGGAATTAGGGACCTTATCTCTTATTCCTGATTCTCTAATACAGAGATATTGGAGCCGGAGCTTTAACTCAACAGTCTTCTTCCCAGGAAGAACCTGTGGAAGGGTTGATAGCCATTTCTAAGAGAGTTTTCCTCATTCCCCAGAGAGGTCAAGGAAACCTCTTGTTCTCTAGACCACAGCACTTGGTAAACATTTAGGCTACATGTTACTGACATGACAGTCAGATCTCCTAGATTGAAGGGGGCTGGGCTTTCCCTGTGAGAAACTCTGAGAAGCCCTAATTATGATTACAAATGTGTCCCATTTCAAGGTATAAAATAAGCAAATTTAATGACTTTGGGTCATACACCTTAAATGATCAGTCTGCGTCTTTCAGTTTAACCCATACGTTTTAGTAAAATATCCATGCTAGTGCAAGGGCACAATAATACCATATTAAGCATCTTTTTCTGGCGTCAGGTACGGTGGGGAAGGGTATTTAGCTCTAATAAATTATGTTCATTTATTTCTGATATCCGTTATTGAATCTTGGTGGCCAATGGCTCTAGGAAAGGAAATGTGTTTGCATTTCTACAGCTTACTTTTTATTCTAGGGAAAATAATCTACTAATATTTTCATGTGGTCAACTTTTTTTTTTAGGCTTAGGAAGAGGAAACATAAACAAAATCATATTTTCCTTCTGTAGATGTGGGACCAAGCTTAGTCTTCATGTGTGCTTCGTACTAACGTTTTTATGCACATAAACACCTTAGTGAAAGAAGGTGATAATGCTTGAGTAAATCCACAGACCAGCTCATTCCTCTCATTTCTCCATCAGGGAGCAACACATGCAGTCACAAATCAGGATTCCCTTTTTCTGCCGTGGATTAGAACTCTTTTTATAAGAGATAATAGAAGCGTATCTTGAACTTCTGTCGTGTCTTATTAGTACTCTACATCTAAGTAGCAGAAGCACATCCTGAACTTGTTTAACCAAGGAAAGAACACATGTAGGAATTTGTTAGAGAGGAATATTGGAGAATCCCGTAGAATCTGTGAGCAAGAAGCCGTCCACAAGCGGACTGGAGTCTGGGAAACTTTCTCCATTGCTTTCTCTGCTTTTCTCTACATATCAGCTTCCTTTTTGGCTTTGCTGTAGACTACTTTCCTCTCTTCCTCAGCTTAAAAGTGGAAAATGGACGCCAGCAGCTCAGACACCTCGAAATAAATTCATCTCTCTGTTCCAGCTTACACATTTCTAGGGAAGGAGTCTTACCAGGCACAAAAGTAGGGCGTGTGCCTCATCCCTGGGACTAATTAGCTATGGCCAGAGGGATGGGTGTGCTCTGGTGGACCGTGGCTGTTCCCATAGGAAGATGTGGAACAGTGAAGAAGACAGCAATATAGAAGGGGTGCCAGGCAGATAGACACTGATGCTGACAGCACAGCATCAGACAGAAAATTTGCTTAAAATTGTAAGTGTCTTAATTAAGACTATTAATGGCTATAAGTAAAACTTTCATTTAATATATACTGATGTTTTATCTTCATTTTTTAATATCTCTTACTAGCATTTCTACTTGCTGCTGGCTGTAATCCAGGCATCAGGTCTTACTTAAAGTAATAAATTTAATATTAAAGAGGGCGAAGCAAATCTTATTTAATGAATCTGCTGTTATTTCCTGCTGTGAATGTTGATGAATGATGTAAGACAAAAATTTATTTAATTTGTCTCTTTTAAAAAAATCCAGGATACTCATTTGGCTACTGTTAAAATAACCATTTTTTATATTTTGTCTTAGCTAAATAAAGAAAATAAAGCATTGAAAAGAATCAGCATGTTATACATGGCCAAGATGGGACCAGATGTAATAACTGAGGAGATAAACATTGATGAGGAAGATTCAACTACAGACACAGATGGTGCCACCGAGTCTTGTGTCTCCGTACAGTGTCAGAAGCAAATCAAAGGTGAACTCTTTGTTTCATTATGGAGCATATTTTTTATTTCATTTAAGGACAGTGCTTCTCAGCCCTGACTGTACATCAGAATCACTCAGCAACTTTTAAAAACCTTGATGCCTGGATCCTACTTCCCCAAAATTCTGATTTAATTGGCCGAGGGTACAGCCTGGCTGAGAATCCCATGTGATTTATTTGTTACTTTTGTGACTGGAAAATAGCACTTTTGAAGGTCTTATGTCGATAGAAATAGCCAGATAGACTATCACCTTAAGAATGTGGACTGTTTGTAAAGATATTCTTATTAAATGAAAGAAAGAATGGATGAAATATATATTAGGCAACACTCGCTTTTTGTTTGGTTTTATGTTGGAATCTTTGGGGAAGATTTCTCCCCGAATTGTGTGGGTTCTGCCCTCTGAGAATTTCCTGTCTGATTCTGGCCATGAGCTGGTGGCAGGCAGTGCTGTAAGACAAGATCATATGATAAGTCTACTAAATGCACGTTACTTTTAGTCACACAGTTTATGTTAAAGATGTAGGAAAGCAGTTTGGCGCTCAGTCACTGTTGGAATATTTTAATTTAGTACATATGTCAAAAGCAATACTTATTTGTTCGGTAGATAAAATTTCAGTTGGAAGTAGTATAATGAAGAAAGGGCATAACAGGCACTGCCTTTAATGGCTCCACCTAAGACAAAATAAAATTTATGTGAGTAGGGACGGAGAGGAAGTTTGGCAGTGTGCTCATGTGTTCTTTCTTTTGCATTAGCCAGCTAGGAGAGAAAGTGATTTAGAAATAAGTCCTTGAGAACTTCTTCAAGTTGGGTTCATATAGAAACTTGGGTTTAACTTGCAAATAACCACATACATAGCAAGTTTCTCATTGCCTTTGGGATAAGGTGAGAAATGAAAAGCTGTTAAAACTAGGTGGTGAAACAGTAGGCCTGTGTATAAATTGAAGTATACTGAATGTCTGTTTTTAAACTTTTGAAGTAACTTTAACTCCAGAAGCCTTTGTACTCAAAGTAGCTAATTGGTTCCTCCCTTCCTCCCTCCCTCCCTCCTTTCTTTCTTTTGCTCATTCCTTCCCTCCTTCCCTCTTTCCCTCCTTCCCTCCCTCCTTCTCTCTCTCCTTCCCTTCTTTCCTTTCTTCTTCTTCTTTTTTTTTGTTTTTTGGAGACTGGGTCTTGCTTTCTCTCCTAGGCTGGAGTACAATGACTTCATCACAGCTCACTGAAAACTCAAACCCCTGGGCTTAAGTGATCCTCTTGCCTCAGCCTCCCAAATAGGTGAAACTATAGACATGCGCCACAGTGCTCTGCTATTTTTAGTTTAGGGTTTTTTGTTTGTTTTTTTTTGAGGGGGGTTGAGATAGGATCTTGCTATGCTGACTAGGTTGGCTTGGGCCTCCCAAATTGCTGGATTGTAGATGTGAGGCACCACACCTAGCCCAGTCACTAGTATTTTCATTCTAGTAACACATTTTTTATTAAATTCCAATAATGAGAAATATGAAATAAATTAAAAAACAAAACACCCACAACTCTGGAGAGAAAATTACTAGAATTAACCCTTCTTTCAAATAGTTATATTTTGAGTCAGTTCAAATAATGTTTAAAGGCTACAAATTGGCAGCAAGTCAGGATCTTTTTCTTCAAATCAAAACCTCTAGATCATTAACTGCCCAGTTGTTTGTTTATATTGTATTGTGACAAGCGCCCATGGCCATAATGAAATGAAAAAGAAATTAGTACAATGCCTTAATTTGCTTTGCTGAAACCTTAAAAATTTTTACTTCCCAAATGCCAGATAGTTTCTAGAAATGTGGGTTTGAAAGAATGCAGAGATCTGGTACATTTACTGTATGAATTACTAATGATGTGGCTGCCTGGGGGCACCCACACTAATGAGATTCCCATTGGCCTTTTGTTCTTTATGTTCCTTCTAATTGTTAAATAACCTTGACCATAAGCTGCACATGGATTCGCATTTTCAATTCTTTTGAGCCGATTGATTTCTTCTTTTAAAAATAAGTTTATTCTATTTCTTCTTTATTTTTTCTTTATAAATATAGAACTTCGAGATCAAATTGTATCTGTTCAGGAGGAAAAGAAGACATTAGCTATTGAACTGGAAGATCTCAAGAGCAAACTTGTAGAAGTAATTGAAGAAGTATGTATCATAGGCCTGAAAGGCAAGGCCTTTAGTGTTTTCAAAGCATTTGGGGAAATTAAAAAATTGCTGTTGGAAGCTAATTTCTGACATGAGAACCAAGTACCAATTTTAATCTCCTAAAACATATGAAAAGGCAGAGAAAACAAGATCATGAATGTTAGTGTATTCACTACCTACCTTAATAAATAAGACACTGAAATAGCATGGATGTGTTCCCTGTTGTCCCTCACATTGTACTGTATGAGGCCAGTTGGTAAGAATAGTCGGTACCTTTTCAGGTCATACACTTTACTGCTGGTGGCGAAAAAGGAAGACTGTGTTTTGCCTCTGCAGTGGGTAGCTGGCTGATTTGGGAAGGACGGTCCCTTTGTTTACCTCTGACACAGGCATATTTGATAGATAAATGAATGCATACAAGTGCATATTTAGAGAATCTTTTCCCTTTTGAACTGTCTTAAGATCAAGACCTCATAATTGCCTTTTATTTACATGAGGCTTCAAGAATTTGCCTTCACAAACTTGACTTAACTTGGGTCTGTGGTCTTATATTCTATGGCCCAGAGCCTCCCAGCTTATGTGCTACATATAGCACCTTTATAGCCCTCAGATGGCTTACAAGTTTGCCAAGGTATTGATTGCTTTGGTGAGCTGATTACGTTAGTTCCCAAACATACATTGTTTTCTTGAAATGCCTGATGCAATAAAGTTGGGAAGCAGTGCCCACCAACTTCCCAGCTCCAGCTGATGTTGCCTATTGTAGCAAAACATTGTAATGAATGGGAAGAAAGGTGAGATGGTATTCTAGAAGGGACTTTATTGTTGGGCACAGTGTACAAGTTATTAATTTAAACCAAAATCCCAAGTAAGCTTTATACAAAGAGAACCAGTTCACAGCCTCTCTGGAGGTGCTGAGGATTCAGAGCCACTTTCAGGGCTGTCACCTCAGTTTGCTTCCTGAGTATAGCGACAGGAGAGGGACAGCAAACGTTCTGATGTGCTCTGTTTCTCAGTTGTGACTATTCATCGATGATCTTCTGTCCTTTCACTTACAGATGTTATTAGAAGACAATTCAGAAATTACGTTTACTTATAACTATTTTCGATATCTAAAATGGTATAAAGAGCAAAATAATGAACATCCAGGCTGCCTGCCTTACATAGATGATTGGCAAACAGTCTGGGTATACCCTCCCCCAGTTGCATACTCCTCATTCCCTGCCCAGTTTTCCTAAAGAACCACTATTTTGAACTTGGTGCTCATCATTCCAATGCATGTATTTACATGTTTACTACAATAGGTACTATTTTGAGTGATTTCAAACTCGAAACGAATGGGCCTTTTTATAAATTCAATATATTTTAGATTTACCCACCTTGAAGTGTATAGCTTTGTCTTTTTTCTTTTTTTAACTGCTCTGTGGTATTCTCCTATTGATAGACATCAAAAGGTATTTCAGAAATTAAACTTCTGTGAGAATATTTTCATACGTATTTTATTTAAGCCAAAAGTCATCAAAGTTCAAAATATGTTTTATTTTGGAAGTTCACGTGTGTTTTACTTAAGCCAAAAGTCATAGAATTCAAAGTGAGTAACAAATTGGATTTCTGACTCAGTCATTTGTGTATTTTGTGCGTGATCTCTAGATGGATTTTTGCATTAAGAATATGAATCATTTACATTGCATCGCTAGAATACTATCATGTTTAGGGAACAATGCCAATTAGAATATGTAAATAAGTTCTATATTGCGTGTGCATGCTAAGTGAAGTAGCTATCTTTGAAACTTTAAAAGAGAGCTTTAATAAAAGCCTTAACATAGTAAAGCCAATTTCAGCTTTAAATTGTACTTTCATGTTGAAACTTGAACAGCAATTTGAGTATCACACATTGCCATATGTCCTATATTACAATTCTGAGTATTTTCTTCCCTCAAAATCTCACATTTCTAGGTAAATAAAGTTAAACAAGAAAATGCTGTTTTAAATTCAGAAGTTCTTGAACAGAGAAAAGTCTTAGAAAAATGCAATAGAGGTATGTCTTTCCGGTCTTTTTTCTCAATTACATTAGTAATTTGTTTTGTGCCATTTTATACCTGTGCCTCACCTAAAGCTTCTCATAAACAAAACCTTTTCCTAATACTGTGGTTTTTTTCCTAGCAGCAAGTCTCTCTCATTCCTATTATTTTATTACTCAACTTAAGAGTCTGGCGACATCTGAAAGTGATTTCAGTTGAGGAACTATAGGAACCCATTCATTCTGAAACTGCAAACATAGATCCTACTTCTGTCCTACCTGCATCCTGGGACTGTGGCCAATTTGGCTATCCCCTCAGTGTTTATATATTTGATAGGTTACTTAGTAAAGCTCAATCCAGGTGAGGTTCGGATATCTTCATAAAGTCTGCAACATAATATGATGAACTTTTAAATTAAGAAGATATGGAAAAAGGGGCCAAAGGGGGAGTAGAGTTAGACTGATGTACACAGTGTGCACTTGCTCTGAGGTCTTGCACATTTCCTGCTTGTGTGTCTGAAATCTGACTCTGAGCTGTCTAGCAGCCAGTGCAATAGAGATTCTTGATCATTTAAATGAATCACATGGAATAAACCTAATGATTCGGGGAAGTAGACCTGGTCTCCTGGTAAGTGGGAAACGTCTCTAATGTCTTTTTCCAGAGAAAATTCTGCATAATTTAGTCAACCATGACCTTATAATCCTTGCTGTAAAGCAGCATCATGTCTCAGGGGGGCTGTTTCTTATGTCTCCCAGCTTAGGACAAAGAAGTGATGTTCTCAAAATGTAGTTCTGTAAAGGAATTAAGAGAGGAGATTTAACTATACTTGTTGTTTTCCTTTTTCCCTGAGTCTCTCTCTTTCCTAGTTCAGAAGCTGTAGCACTCATAGGCAATATTGCAGACCCAGGGCCTTCCACATTGCTCTTGGTTGTAGCTCTCAATTTTTTCATCATTTGTCAACTGAAAGGATTTTTGAGTAAACAAAGGACCTTTTCGTTAAATGTGGGAGGTACACTAGATTGTAACATTTCTCTAGGTCTTTCTGTATTTAAAGATAAAAATGATGTTGAATTTTGAGACGTGCCGCACTGTTCTAGAAACAGAGCATTCTGCAAAGGTGAATCCCATGGCTCTTGCCTTCAGAGAGCCCCCTATCTAGGGAGAGCGATTCTGTAAATAAATACATGAAAAGGACCCACCTAATTTCTTTCAGAATCCAACTCAGAAGGGCTAAGACATGCGAAAATGCACTTTTTATTATAGTGTTCGGAACAAAGAAAAGAGGGTCAATTATCTTGCTAGGCCTTCAACTAGTCATAGTTGTCTCTGTTTTCTTCATGAAATTTCTTTTTAAAATAGGTTTGCAAATCATTTAGCTATCAGGGAGCTAGAATTAACACCACAAATCACCACTTCTATTGCTTTGCTTGAGTAAGACTATTAGTCTTTCTTCGGAGGAGGCAGTAGATTTTCAGAGTACAGTGTTTGAAATTCTATGTCATTACACAGCAAACCAGTCCTTAGTCAGTTAGAATTGAAGTGTCCTGGCGGAACAGCGCATGAAAGCAGCCATTAAATGAGCCTTTCTAAAGATTTTAGTGATATGACTCAGCTCAGGAGTGCAGTACCCCACCAAAAGCAGGTGGACAGTGTGCTGTCTACCTGTGTGGTGCCTAAATTCTAATAGTGTCTTCACTCCCTCTGTCCTGTCAATATCATTATTAAACAAAAGTAGCAAAGAGTTGATGTTGGTTTCATTTGATGGGACCTTTGTCTTAAAGGTTTCTGTCCTATGGTAATTCTTCAATACAAAGTTCTGATTCTTGGGCCTTAATGAATCTAAGATTGTTTCTCTTCTTTGTAAACATGGAGAACACTTAAAAACAACTTGTGTGTGTGTGTGTGTGTGTGTGTGTGTGTGTGTGTGTGTTTTTCCTTCTTATTCAGGTACTATGTTTTGGTGGAAAATTTAGGTTCACGTAGGAAAAGAAAAAGTCTCAACCTTTATTATCCAGAGATAAGCACTATTAACATTTTAGTGTGTGGTAGAACCTCTGTAAGTTGGCCACCCAAGGGACTCTACTCTACTGTAGAGTAACAGTACTCTACATAGGGAGGTGGTCAATGTAAGGAATGAGGCCCACTGTTCTGATGTGTGCATGTGGTGCAGGTCTAGTCTGTGAAAATTAGGTCACTTTGGGGAGGTGGTGAGTGTAGGGAGGTGATCAACTGTGGAATTTCTACTGAATATTTGTTCTAATCTTTGAAAATATCATATATATTTAAGTTTTTGTTAAATGTTTATCATGTATCTGGAAGACAAAGAGAATACTAGCAAAAGAAACCTCCCTCTGCCTGCTGGTACCTCACAGACTCATGAACAGTCCTTTGTGCCTGCATCCTTCCCTTGCATTTTTATCTTTTCCTTTGTTTTATTTATAGTTTTGCCAAGTATGTTTGCTAAGTATCCCTAAACAGTACATTGTTTAACATTGTGTTTTTGAACTTGATATAAATGGAAGCATGTTGCATATAACCTGCAACTTTTTGCGTGACTGAGGGCATAGTTGTGTTATATTTTCTGTGTGGTGTAATATTCCATTAGGTGACTATATCAAAATTCATTCATCCGCTATCCTGTTGGTAGAAATTTGAGTCATTTCCAGTTCTTTGCTATTCCAAGTCATGTTATTATGAAAATTGTTATACATATTTCCTGGTGCACATATCCCAGAATTTCACTTAGATATACAAAGGTCTGACAATTAAGTTCACAAACTCACCCTAGAAAAAGTGCTACATACCTCATTGCTGAATAAGACTATGACCATCCTTGGTACTCTTGGGACGCTATGTGCTGATGTCAGTGCCTAGTCCACCCTTCAAAGCAATTTTGGAACTCTTTCTGGAGTGACCATCAGCATTGTCATCACACGAAGTTGTGACACAATTAAATGTGTGAATTCCTCCTAGAAAAAATGCTAAATACCTCATTGCTGAATATCACCACAGTCACCAGATGGCCAAGGGGAATCTTCAGAGTACTTTCAAGAGTAGACTAGGAGTTGGGGTCAGTGCATAGTTTCCAAAGGGGAGCACTTTCCAGAAGGCCACCATAGTGAGAATCAGCAGTGAGGTATGTAGGACTTTTTCTAGGACAAGCTCATGAATTTAATTGTCCGACCCCATTTGACAACAGTTTTGTGGGGGGGGCCATTACCAGAAAAAGCGTTTTAAAATTGCTCTGAAGGGTGGACTAGGTGCTGGCATCAGTACATAGCTTCTCCCAGGGGGAGTACTTTAGAGGTGACCAGAGTGATAGTCAGCAGTGAGGTTTGTAGCACTATTTCTGGGAGGCGTTTGCAGACTTCATTATTGGACCTTGTATGTGCCTTGAAGTGGAGTTATCGAGTCAAAGGGTATGGGTAGTTTTATTCACATTGCCAAGTTACCCTCCAAAAAGGTTTTATCTATTTATATGCCAACAAGGAGTGGATAATGGTGCCTGTATGAAGAATCTTTCCAACACTGTTTTTAATCCATATTTCTGATAATTAGTGTGGCATATTGTCCGTTTTTCCCTCGTCCTAAGTGTCCATATTAGCTGTAGAAGAGTATGAGGAGATGCAAGTAAACCTGGAGCTGGAGAAGGACCTTCGGAAGAAAGCAGAGTCGTTTGCACAAGAGGTGGGTATATCTCATGGAGACCTAGTTTTTTATTTTTGTTTTTGAAGGGGACCTTGAAGGTAACATCAACAAAATTTTTAAGGTTGAATAAGAGCCCTTACCTGTTTGAATTGAGGATCGTCTGGTTAGGGAGGTAGATAGAGAATAGTATCGCGTTCACTGAACTTGATGTCTGAAGATCTTTGTTCAAGTTTTGGTCCTATCCATTACTGGTTGTGTGACCTCAGAGCAGTCTCTTAGGTTCTTGGGGCTTCTCTTTTACCATCTGTAAAGTGGGTGATGATACAAACCTAACCAAGTGGATTTTAGAATCAAATGGTACAATCTTCAAAGAGTATTCTGGGAACTATACTATGGCCTAGAAATTGTGGTGGGAAGTCCAGCTAGAGACGGGATGTCGGTATGCTTCACGTCACCTTCAGATCTCCGTATGCCGTCTCAGATAACAGGATGATGAGATCAGTATTTCTCTTCAGCTATTGTACTGTGCTTGCATCATGCAAATTGATTCTTCCACTGCCTGTGGAACGTTGCCATGTTGTACATCTGTTATCTCAGCCTTTCACCAGTGTAATGATTTTCCTCTCAGTGTTAGAGATAAGCTTGGGCTTCTCTTGTTCTGGCTTACTTTGTTGACATGCAGTCGTTGGGTATTGCATGGCTCTGGGGAATGGAACTGCTCTGCAATGAGATCTCTATCCTGTATAGGTATTTTGAATTTGTGTGCATACAGTGGGTTGAAGGAAAGCTAAGGAAATGTAAAACAGTCCTGGGTAGAAGTATCCAAGGCATAGAAGAAAGACAAAGTGTGGCATTATGGGAATGGCAGCTGAAAATCGGATGATGGTTTTGCGGGGGGAGTCTTTCTGTGCTTGAGTGTTGTTGTGCTAGCAATGAACTCTACCAAAGGTTTAGGCCAAGTAGATCTGATTTGAAATATTATAATTCCTTTTACTCACAGAGTTTAATGAAAGGTGAGTAAATATTATTCTCTTATTACTTGGAAGAAAGGAAAAAGAACTGAAGTGTGTCAGAGTCCTCTGGAAAAAGCTGCTGCAATATAAATAATGAAACTAAATAAATAGTGAAAGGCTGAGATAATATGAAGATTCCTTTATTGCAAAACTGAAAAGGTTTGTTGGTTTTGACCCTAAGGCCAGGGTCTCATTTCAAGACATTTTCAGTTTTCCATCTGTTGTTTGTACAATGATGTTAGAATACAAAGCAGCTCAGAGAAAAACTTGAAGGTCGTGAAATAGCAGAGAAGATGGGTAGAAGAAGCAAGGTTGCGGTCACAGGAAGAAAGTAATTACTCTGCCATCCACCTGGTCTTCAGCCTTAGCAGTTGCTGGCAACGGTGACTTGAATGTCAACCCTCAGACAGAAGGAGGATGTGAGGTGGAAGCGTGATTATGGTGCTTATTTACTGGTAGCATGAATATTTGCCACTGAGCTCAATAAAGATTGTCTACGTTATAGAAGAAAAAAATTGTTTAAATTGTGCTAGGTTGGGATGAGTATATTTTCTTTTTTACATGGTTTACAGATTCTTAGGTAACTACTGTTGAAAGACATGACTTAGGCTCAGTGCCTATAGCTCAGCAGCTGAGGGTGCCAGTCACTACACCAGAGCTGGTGGATTTGAATCCAGCCTGGGCCTGCAAAACAACAGTGACAACTACAACCAAAAAATAGCCGAGTGTTGTGGCAATCCCAGCTGTAGTCCCAGCTACCTGGGAGGCTGAGGCAAGAGAAGCTGAAGAGCCAAGGTTGCTGTGAGCTGTGATGCCATGGCACTCTACCAAGGGTGACAAAATGAGACTCTGTCTTAAAAAAGAAAGACATGACTTAGTTTAATAGGAGGTTCCCACTCTTTTGCATTTTGTTCCTTAGTGAATTCAGCAGATATTTTATTGCACCAGGCACTGTGTTGACATTGGCAGTCTAACAGGGAAGAGAGCAAATGTGAGCTCACCCTCTTGGGAACTTCCAGTCTAGAGATTTAGGAATCGAATTTTAAAGTTAATTCACTTTATATTTTTAATTACAAAAGGAATATATGTACCTTATAAAAAGATAGAAACAGTTGTCAGATGTATAAAGTGAAAATTGAAGGTTTCTCCCCACCTCCTCTTAGTTCATTTAAAAAACAAAACCCCCAAAACAATCCCCCTCAGCAAGAAGAAAACAGTCAGTTGTCTTCATAACTACATTGAAGTTTTGAATGAGAGATATTTTTGTACTTTGCAAATATATTTTTCTTGCTATTTAGTGTAGTTCTTTCTTTTCTTTTTAAATTTGTAGATCCCTTGTTCAACATCTGTTCCCCGTTTACTCTGAGACTATTATCTAGTCAATTCTTTTTTCCTCCCAAACAACTTATTTCAGTGTTATTTTGGAAAGAATGAATTATATATTAACATAAGATTTATTCCTCATTCTTCAGAAAGACATAATTTCTTGGAAATTCTGATACTTGTAGTATTATTTGTCTGGTAAGAAACCAACTTCATAACTAACTAGTGCGTTCTTACCCTACCTAAAAAACAAATTCATTAGTATTTGGTAACTGAATTATTTTGAAGTACCTTTTTAGAAAAGGAGTTATGTATAATTTTTTATTTCTGTGTCTAAAAAGTTTAGAAAGGGTAGTCTGATGAGTACTTTTTTCAAGTTACTATTTTATTTAAAGGAAATTCATTTCTATGTAGATTTTTTTCCCTTGTAAAGCCACTGTTCATGGATTTCACAAAATAAATTCACAGTATTCCCATGCCTAAGATTTGATGTCACGTCTTTGCTCTTTCTTCTCAAAGATAACAAAGGTGATATAATTTATAATTGGGTAAAATTAAACAAGTTTTCCTGAGGGCTAATGTGGAGAGGGAACCACTCCTCTTTCTTGAGAGAGAGGCAGCTCAGGACAGTAATTAAGTCCCCTTGCGTTAATGGCCGGCTTGTGCTCTACTTTGTTTTACTACTGAGTTCCTGCCCCTGATCTGACCCCCCACTGTCCGCTCCCTCTCTGCCTGCTCTTAGCCTCTGAGCACACTTGGTGTAAGGCCTCACTTGCCAGACAGCTGGGGAAGCCTGTGTCAACTGCTGTGTGCAGGCCTTTCATGCTGGCTCCCTGTGGTACTTTCCAAGATGCCAGCAAGAGACCCAGCCAGCCAAGAGGTGGAGCTGAGGCAGTGAAGGGTGTGATGCAGAGTGGCTGTAAATACAGATGAAGTTTCACTCACCTGCCCCTGCTGCTCCTTTCCTGCTATGTGGCCCGGTTCCTAACAGGCCATGGGCAGGTACCAGTCCATGGCCCTGGGAGTTGGGGACTGTAAGTATAAATCATCAAAGCTATGGTCTTTCCATGTGGGAGTTGATAGAAACTATTTTTATCATGAGTTCTTTGCTGAGTTTTTCTGTTTATGTGATGAATGAGGTTGTTAAACAAATTAATACATGGGTTATAGCAAGTTGTTTTATAGTACAGATCTTAACAATTAAGTTACAATGTACATTTTTAAATGCTGTTAAGAATTTGCAAATGTGAAGCTTTACTAAAATGGGCCTGATTTCAGAGTTCATAAAACATTTCATGCTTAGAATCACCCATTGGCCAACTTGGAAAGAATGATAAAGATAGAAATAATAGGTGACTAGAAAATGATGTTATTTTCAGTCCTGTAACATTGCTAGGATGAGACGAAGAATATACAGATGGTGCCAAAATAATGTATACACCTTTTAAGAAAGGAAAACACTATATTAAATTTGTAATACTCAATACATACTGGTAACAAAAGATGAATACAAGTCACAGTGAGCAGCTTTATAATTGCAGAAGTCAAACAGGACTTGAATATTAAAATATAGCAGTTTTTTCCTTTTGTATACCTTTTTGGCACCCTCTGTGTATAAATTGCTTAATAAAGTGCACAATAAATATTAGTATATTGTCTCTTTTGTCCCCTTTGCCCCTTTACTGTTAACTCCTTTCATCACTGGTGAAAAAATAACTGGTTTAAAACACAACATTAGGCCTAATAAGTAGCAGAGGACATTAGACAGATAGTTAAGAGCTTGGGCATGTAAATGAGGCAGATACGAGTTAAATCCTGGTCTAAGCAATAATAAAATTGGTAAAACTGAAATGTAGTACTAAATTATATATATGTGTGTATATACACATACCCGTTGTTGGTGACAGGATTAAAGGTGCTGAAGATTGTATAAAAGTTAGGAATGAAATTGTAGTAATCACCGCTTCTAAAACTGTTAATGTAATTTATAAATTAGCATTTTAATAAAAACTATGTGCTTTCCTTTTGCTGAAGGTGTAGTTGAGGAGGTAACGAGGGATGGATTGGTATGTATGTTTCTGTAATGAACTTTTGCAGATGTTCATTGAACAAAACAAGCTAAAGAGACAAAGTCACCTTCTGCTACAGAGCTCTGTCCCTGACCAGCAGCTTTTGAAAGCTTTAGATGAGAATGCAAAACTTACCCAGCTCCTTGAAGAAGAGAGAATTCAGCATCAGCAAAAGGTAACAGATTTTTTTCTGGAGGCTTAGATACACACACACACACACACACACACACACACTCTTATATACAGTAGAACCTCCATAGTTGATCACTTCTCACATTGAGTGCAACCTAACGTTGGTCTCACTCAGTGTGAGTCCTTAAGTTGACCTAATTTTCATAGACCAGATGTGGACCACACATAGGTGTCCGTACAGTAGAAGTATTTCCTTATCTGACTGCCTCTGTGTGGTGGTCAGTTTGTTACAGTCCCTTGGGTGGTCACCTTACAGAGGTTCTACTGTATATTTAAGAAATGAGAGAAGTCAGTATAGTCATTTGTACTTATGTATTTTGCCTTAGTTACTAAGTCCTTCCCATAACCTTTTAGAAAAAAATACCCGAAGAACTTAATTTATTTCTAAACTAAAATTTGTAGCACACTATTATAAATTTTACAATGATCATAAGACTGTCCAAAGGCTCAGAAGAAGCAAAGGAAAGAGATAGGACTGAAAACATAGCTTTGATAATGCAGAAAGCTGGGTTTTGTTTTGTTTTTCTTTTGAGATACTATATTTTTTAGGAGAGTACACATACTAGGAGGCTATATTAGTCTCAAAGAGCTTGTTGGAAGTCATAGGTTTTATTCAAAAGAGGGAGTAAAAGAAAAGTCCATGTTAGTAGTAATTGTTTGCTTAGAGAAAATTTCTGACTTTGTAAACTTGCACAAATGTGTATATTTAAAGACGTCCTAAGTGGTTATTTCAATTTGTATGAGTGGAGCTATTCTAGCGGACACAGCCTACCTCTGTGCCAGGCAGAAACGATAGTCATCGTGGTAGGTGAGAGGAGGTGGGAGAGGAGAGGTGAAGAGGCGGAACAAAGACTTTCAAACTAAAGAAACCACTTAAGAAAAATTACATCAATATTTACACTGCTTACCACATGCCTCCTTTGGGAAGGAGAGGCTGTTAGCTGCTGCTTGTTGTCGCCTGTCAAAGTCTCTGTGAGCAGCATTATTGACATTTAATCCTCGGAAGTTCTGAAGTTTTTACGAAGTTGGTGAGGTTGAATTGATTTCATTTTTTCTCAAGATATGTTGGTGTATGTGTAGAGCTGGGAAAGAGGACTGAGAAACAGGGTGAGAAGGACAAGGAAAGAATTTCTTTCTTTCTTTCCTTGTTTTGTTCCCAATTGCAGTACAAGGATTACCTTTTTAAATAGAGAGTAGAAAAAAAAGAATTTTTTTTTTTTTTTTTACCTTAAACTAGAGTTTAACTTTTGGTTCTGAAAAGTCCAACTACCTGCAGTTAAATCATTTAGGATGTAATACTACTGAATTGAAGTGAGGTATGGGATTAGATTGCTGTATCTATACCCTGTAGGGGTAGGGCAGGGATAGAGGTACTGAAGATTAGATAGAATGAAATGATAGCAGTAATTCCTTCTAAAACTGTCATACTCTATAATATATAGTTATAGTGTTATATATAATAATATACTGTTATACTCTATAATATATAGTTATTTTGGATAACTTTTCATGTATGGATGCTTCTTAATTTACAATGGGGTTATATCCTAATAAACTCATCATAAGTTGAAGATACAGGGTATCCCCAAAGTCACCATGCATAGGGAAAATGGGAAATTGCAGCTAACTGTACCTTTATTTGCAAGATATTTATTTTAAAAAGTAAAGAGAGTTGGTCAGCAAATAGCTGGGACCACAGGTATATACTACCATGCCCAGCTAATTTTTCATATTTTTTCTGGAGATGGGGGCTCACTGTGTTGCCCAGGCTCATCTTGACCTCCTGGCCTCAAGTGATCCTCCCACCTTAGCTTTTTAAGTGATGGGATAACAGACAAGAGCTGCCACTCCCAGTCCTTGTCTGTACAGTATTTTTAAAAACAAATTCCTAAAAGTGATATTACTGAATTAAGGGGGTTTCCTCCTCCATTTGGGGAAGGTTTTTTATTCGTTCGTTCGTTTGTTTGTTTGTTTTTTATTGTTGGGGATTCATTGAGGGTATAAGAAACCAGGTTATACTGATTGCATTTGTTAGGTAGAGTCCATCTTACAGTTGTGTCTTGCCTTCAAAAAAGGTGTGTCACACACTGAGACCCTACCTCCCTCCCTCTCTCTGCTTTTCCTTACCCCACTTCTCTCTTTTCCCAGAGAAAGAGCCCTTCCCCCAGCCCCCATTGTGTACTAGGTCATTAATTGTCTTCATATCCAAATTCGAATACATAGGATTCATGCTTCTCCATTTTTGTGATGTTTTACTAAGAATAATGTGTTCTACTTCCATCCAGGTAATACAAAGGATGTAAAATCTCCATCTTTTTGATGACTGAATAGTATTCCATGGTATACATATACCACATATACCCTGTAGGGGTAGGGTGGGGATAGAGATGCTAAAGATTAGATAGAATGAAATGTTAATTCATTCCTGGGTTGGTGGGCATTTAGACAGTTTCCACATTTTGGCAATTGTAAATTGAGCTGCGATAAACACTCTAGTGCACATGTCCTTATGATAAAAGGATTTTTTTCCTTCTCAGTAGATTCCCAGTAATGGCATTGCAGGATCAAATGGGAGGTCTAGCTTGAGTTCTTTGAGGGATCTCCATACTTCCTTCCAAAAAGGTTGTATTAGTTTGCAGTCCCACCAGCAGTGTAAAAGTGTTCCCTTCTCTCCACATCCAGGCCAGCATCTGCAATTTTGAGATTTTGTGATGTGGGGTTAGATGGTATCTCAGGGTGGTTTTGATTTGCATTTCTCTGATAATTAGGGGCGATGAGCATTTTTTCATGTGTTTGTTAGACATTCGTCTGTCTTCATTAGAGAAGTTTCTATTCATGTCTCTTGCCCATTGATATATGGGATTATTGGCTTTTTTCATGTGGATTAATTTGAGTTCTCTATAGATCCTACTTATCAAGCTTTTGTCTGATTTAAAATATGCAAGTATCCTTTCCCATCGTGTAGGTTGTGTATTAGCTTTGGTTGTTGTCTCCTTTGCTGTACAGAAGCTTTTCCGTTTAAGTTGCATTTGTTTGTTTTTTTTGTTGTTGCAATGTGCCACAGCAGTCTTCTTCATAAAGTCTTTCCCTAAGCCAATATCTTCCAGTGTTTTTCCTGTGCTTTCTTTGAGGATTTTTATTATTTCATGCTTTAAATTGGGAAGGTTTTTTGATACTTGTTACCAAATTGTTCTTCTAGGGATCATTTAAAATACTACCTGAATTTTTCTCTTTAAAATGTGTACAAAAGCATTAATCTGTTTCAAGCGAATTTTTATTATATTACTTTTGTATCTTGCATTTAAAGATTAAACTGTCTGGTATAAAACTCTCCAGTAGACTTGTATTAAAATCAAAGAGTGATGATAATTTAAAGTATTATCTTTATCTAGAATTTGTGTGGTTATAAAGATGGAATCTCTTTGCTATGAAATACAAAAGGGAAATTTGTATTTATTTTTCCCTTTTCTTTGACAAAGGAAAGTCTGTCACCCCATAAGATTTTGTTCATAACTTACAGGTCAAAGAACTGAAAGAGCAACTAGAAAACGAAACACTCCACAAAGAGATACACAACCTCAAACAGCAGCTGGAACTTCTAGAAGAAGACAAAAAGGAATTGGAACTGAAATACCAGAATTCTGAGGAGAAATCCAGAAATTTAAAGCACTCAGGTAAAATCACTAAGTAGACTCCTGTGTTATTGATCTGTGACTTTCTGATGCCTAGTGTGAAACCAAAGAACATTTACTGAATGCTGTAGAAATACAAGATTTAGGTTTAAATTCCTTCCTTTCTAATAATTGCAATTCACTTGGATAGCTGCTGTGATTAGATGATTGACAAATATTTCAGCTTTCTTTTGGACTTAAGAGTCTCTGTGAGCATCACATACAGAATTACTGTTAACCTGGGAGGACCAAACATTTCAACATTTTTTAGAGCTTCCAAGGAGTGTTTGTTAAATACCTCATTTTGTTCCTTTTAGAGTGCATTTGTTAAGGTAATAAAACTTTTTTAATACTACCTTCCTCTTTGGTGACTAATTATACACATGAAATAATACTTCCCATATCATGTTGAATGATGAAATGGGCACCAATATGGACATTAAATGGAAAAACTCTTAAAACACCAGGGAATACTTACATCAAAAGATTCGTTCATTCAGTTCCAGAAGGCTTAACAGAAGTATGTGAATGACATAACTGTGCATGCATAAGTCTCTGTTGGAAGGTAGGTAACTTCAGGAGGCAGGTACCTTCCCTGTATATGAGCTTCCGTAGTCACTTGAGATATTTTTGGTTAATTTTATACTAGAATTTTGACATATGTGCGGCAGAACCATATAGCTTTCTTTCCCTATGAAAACATTCAGTGCTTTCTAATCCACAATGGAAACCAATTACAATTTTTAAAACATTGATTCAAAGTTAAGAAATCCATTTTTTTTTTTAGTGAATTATCAGCATGGCCTGTGGCCAAAACTATTTTTAATATAAGTGGAGGAGGCCAGCATTGAAGGTGTTTGAGATTTAATTTTGTGTGTGTTTTATTTAGAATCAACTGGGTGTGTACCCCACCCTACTCCAGGGTAAACATCAAATGCAGAAGAAAAGAAACCATGCCTTTTGCCTTCAGAGAACTCACATTCCCTTTGCAGAGGGAGATAACATGCATATGAAATAAAATGCTTCATTCATGACTTGTATGAATTGAATGAATAAGTTGTATCTCTAGAATACACATCAAAAGAGCAAAAAGTTTCTGAATTACAGACATTTAGGTATCTGAGTCTGGTTAAAATCAAGGCCTCTAGTATTTATAGTTTTTGAAGGCAATTAAACAGGAGAGAGAAGTATGCTGTATTACTAAATGTCATCTTTAAAATTCTACACTTTTAAAGTCAAGTATTAACAATTTCTTAGTGTTCAAGTAGCATACTTCATTGTTAACAAATATTTCTTCTACCTACTCAGTGCTTTCTTCCCACAGTCAGGCATTGTTTTGTTATTCTTTTTTTTTTTTTTTTTTGAGACAGAGCTTCAAGCTATCCCCCTGGGTAGAGTGCTGTGGTTTCACAGCTCACAGCAACCTCCAACTCCTGGGCTCAAGTGAGTCTCCTGCCTCTGCCTCCCAAGTAGCTGGGACCACAGG
>CAUYTI010077313.1:0-88311 GCA_963575145.1 Galago senegalensis | reverse complement strand
AGCCTCCCAAGTAGCTGGGACTACAGGCGCCCGCCACAATGCCCGGCTATTTTTTGGTTGCAGCCATCATTGTTGTTTGGTGGGCCCGGGCTGGGGATTCGAACCCGCCACCTTAGGTGTATGTGGCTGGCGCCTTAGCCGATTGAGCCACAGGCGCCGAGCTGGTGTTTTTTTTTTTTTCTGTAGACACTACTTTTGTACTTGATTGCTTTCCTTCTATTCTTAACATAGGGAATATGATGTTTTTGAGCTTGTAGCACTAATTTTGGAGTGTGAGGGTAGGAAAACAGGCCTAAACCGAAGAGCAGTGAGAGGTACACTGGTAAAAAGGACAAGTGCTCTAGACAACTGGAGGAATAGTTAGGAGACAAAGTGGAAATACAACATAGACAACCACTGCCTATTTCCAAATACTGCCAGGGATGAGGAGGGTGTAGTATGATCCTGAGAAAATAGGAATAAGCTTGGTATCATATCTCATGGCCTAGAAGTCACCATTTATACTCTAAAGCCAGTCTTGTGTAGCATGAGTACATTTGGCACTGTGATCTGCTAAAAGAGTTTTCAGTTAAATTTCATTTGTTGTCAGTTCTGAAAAACACAGTTCAGAATGCAATGAATGTTCAACTCCACTGAAACAACACTGGGTTATATAACACAAATTCCTGGAACAAAAAGTCATTCTCATATAAATAGAACATATTTTCTGATTCAATTTAAATAAATAACTAAAAGATAGGCTCAAGTTTCTTACACTAAAAATAATACTTTGAATTAACTCATCACACTGAGTAAACGTTTATTAGATAAATGAATACCCAAAGGGATAAATGTAAGAAGAGTAATGAGGAAAAGGAGCTAAGGACTGAAACTTGGGAAAGACATATATCCACACAGAGGAGAGTAAGGGAAAATCAAGATGGGAAGGGAGAATTAGGTGGCAGCAATATTACTGATGTCAAGAGAAGAAGAAATGACCAATAACGTTATACACGTCAGGGAAACTTAGTAAAATGAAGATTAAGAAAAAGCCAAGAAACCAGTGACTATTACGAGATCATTGGTAACTTTTGACATGATGAGGGCACAGATGAGTTGAGTAAAACAAATGAGCCCTGACTGTAAATGTTCACAGGAAATTAAGGTAATAAGATGGTCACTTATAGAATTTTTCTGTCTCAACGGGTAGCTTGATGAATATTGATAGTGCTAAACAAATGAATACTAAGATTTTATTTAATCCGTTGATTCTATGAGAATTAGAAGGGTCTCAATTATAGCAAAGGGGAAAATCCAGTGGAGGAGAGAGAGGAAAACGAAAGAGCACAGCAGAATGGGTCCCTCAGCTATGTCTGGTAGTCAATATAGTCCCCATTTCTTAGGTCAGTATTAGACCCTAGAAACATCTCATTTCCATAAAAAGCAAAAAACCAGAATTTATATTAAACAGCAGGATCCCTGAAGATAGCAGCAAATACCTTAAGAGAAAGAAGCCTGGCTCTGCTAGGAAGACTCAGTTTCTTTATGGGGAAAATCCTTAAACTGTCCAGCAAACTGTCCACAAATCCTACTGGATCTGTAGAGTAATTAATTGATAGCTGTTACTTGGGGGTGGGAGGGGGGGAATTGGAGAAGTGCTGAGTAAATAAATTTTTCTTCTACTTTCTAAACAAATTGCAGGACTTTTTAGGGTTTTTAACTGTAAGTCTATTAGAAGAATTTGATAGGCAGCATTTCCAAAACCAATTTCACTATGAAAAAGAAAGTGGTTGTAGGACACATTTTGGAAAATGATAATTTAAGATCATCAAAAGTCTTCTGAGAGAATTCCAACCAAAAGACCATTTTAAAACTTATTCATTGATTTTTGTTTCTAGACTTTTGGTTATTTTCATATACTGATAGGTGCTTTTGCTGAAAAAAATTCAAAATGATAGATAAAATATTTTAAAATATTAATGCAGAGCAATGAATTGGCAAGAAAGCAAGGAGTACTCAGAGAAAAATATAACTGGTAACTTATAGAGATAAACAGTATCTCTGCTGTAATGCTAAATTTTACCATAGGAAGAACTGGTGTGCAAACATGAGTATTGATTTTGAACTCAAGAGATAAGAGACAAAGTCTAGCACTGGAACTCCTGGGGCCACTCAGACCACCAGATATAAAGTATGAGATATCAAAAGATAACTGAGCAAAAACAGGGATAAATATGTGGGTAAATCTAAACATACGTTAACTGTATAAAATAATGACAATATTGTCTTTTGGTAGTAAAGATAATTAAGATACATCTGAAATATACAACCATGGCAGCACAGACTTTGTAAAGAAGAGGACTGGAGTTGGATTTTGATAAATTAAGTAAACATTCCAAAATTTCTTGATTATCACGCAGAATTTGTAACTTACAAACTAGTGAGGAAAAATACTCCCCAAACCTCAAACTAAAAGAAAACAAAAAAGAAGAGGAAAAGAAACACAGAAAAGGGAAATAATCAGAAAAGAACAAAATAAGATGATTGGAATAAATATAGATACAATAGTACAAATGGACCAAATATTTTTGGTAAAAGACAAAGATTGTCTCTGAATCAAAAACAGAATCTAAATAGTCATTGTTTAAAAACAACATATCTGTATGTTAAGGATACACAAAATTTAGAGGATTAAAAAATATTTATTAGGCAATTACCAAAAGAAGTTGGGGTAGCTATATTATCAGACAAAATAATCTTTTAGGCAAAACATTACTACAGATAAAAAGAAGCACTATAGGCTTGGTGCCTGTGGCTCAAGCAGCTAAGGTGCCAGCCACATACACCTAAGGTGGCGGGTTCAAATCCCCAGCCTGGGCCCGCCAAACAACAATGATGGCTGCAACCAAAAAAAAAAAAAAAAATGGCCAGGCGTTGTGGCAGGCGCCTGTAGTCCCAGCTACTTGGGAGGCTGAGGCAGGAGACTCGCTTGAGCCCAGGAGTTGGAGGTTGCTGTGAGAGTGATGCCATGGCACTCTACCCAGGGGGACAGCTTGAGGCTCCGTCTCAAAAAAAAAAAAAAAAAAAAAAAGAAGCACTATATAATGATAAATAGCTCAATCTATCAGAAAGACACAATGCTTTTAAATGTGTATAAACTTAATAACTTAGCTTTAAAATATACAAAGCAAAACTTGACAGATGTAAGAAAAAAATAGATAACTTTATCATCATACTGTAAGATTTTAGTATGTTTCTCTTGGTGACTGATAGATCAAGCAGGTAAAACAATCAGTAACCCTATAGAAGATTTAAAGAAATATTTAAAAGTTAGAGATGCTGGATGCATACAGAACACTGTAATACAAAACCAGCTTGTGGACACTGTACCTTTAACAATGTAAATGCACTTGGTCACAAGGATTTAGAAAAACTGACCTCATACTGGACCATAAAATAAGGATCAGTAAGCTTTAAAATCTTTTTTTTTTTTAAATTGAGACAGAGTCTCACTTTGTTGCCCTCGGTAGAGTGCCAAGGCACAATAACTCCCAGCAACCTCAAACTCTTGGGCTCAAATTACCCTCTTGCCTCAGCTTCCCAAGCAGCTGGGACTACAGGCGCCTGCTAAACTTCAAAATCTTTTGAGTTATATAGATACAGCTGTCAGATGCAATTAAGTTAGAAATCATTAATACATGTAAGTATGTGAAATAGTACCTGACACATAGTAAGTATCAGTAAGTGTTATTATCACTAAGGCTAGGAAATGCTCAGCATAGAACATTATATTAGTAATTATCTATTTATCTGTCTCCTTACTAAACTATAAGTAACTTGATAGTATTTTTTTTTTTTTTTTGACACACAGTCTCACTCTGTTGCTCTGGGTAGAGTACTGTGGCACCATAGCTCACAACAACCTCAAACTCTTGGGCTTGAGCAATCTTCTTGCCTCAGCCTCCCAAGTAGCTGGGACTACAGGTGCCTGCCACAATGCTTGACTAGTTTTTCTATTTTTAGTAGAGATGGAGGTCTTGTTCTTGCTCAGGCTGATCTTTAACTTCTGACCTCAAGCAATCCACATATCCTGGCCTCTCAGAGTGCTAGGATTACAGGTGTGAGCTACCGTGGCCTGCCTAATTTAATAGTATTTTTATAACAGTGAAAAACAAGCAGTGAAAAACAAGCAGTATCAATATTTATAGTAAGCTATTGAAGGGGCTTGGTGCCAGTGGCTCAGTGGTTAGGGCACCAGCCACATACACTGGGGCTGGTGGGTTCAAACCTGGCCTGGGCCTGCTAAATAATGATGACAATTGCAACTAAAAAATAGCTGGGTGTTGTGGTGGGCATCTGTAGTGCCAGCTACTTGGGAGGCTGAGGCAAGATACTTGCTTAAGCCCAGGAGTTTGAGGTTGCTGTGAGCTGTGACATGAGGGTACTCCACCAAGGGTGACATAATGAAACTGTCTCTAAAAAAAAAAAAAAAAAAAAAGGGTGCCAGCAACATACACCAAGGGTGGCAGGTTCAAACCCCACCCAGGCCAGCTAAAAAACAAGAATGACAACTGTAACAACAAAAAAATAGCCGGGCGTTGTGGTGGTTACCTGTAGTCCCACCTACTTGGGAGACTGAGGCAAGAAAATTGTTTAAGCTCAAGAGTTTCAGGTTGCTGTGAGCTGTGATGCCACGGCACTCTACCCAGGGTGACAGCTTGAGACTTTATCTCAAAAAACAAACAAACAAACAAAAAAAGCTATTGAAGGAATTATGCTTTTTTATAATGTCACAAACCAGAAAGCTCAGTAGAAACAAATTTGCTAGGTCTTAATTTCCAGAATAAGTGTTGAGAATAATTAGAAATGAACTCCTTTGAATAACAATTTTCATTCAATAAATGTATTTATTGAGTATCTACTATGTGCCAGGCATGTTATAGCAAATGAACTCAGAAAACTCTTTAACCCAAGAGGGAACTCAGATGACAAACTAGAACATATTTAAAGGACTGAGACAAATTTGACAAGGGACACCAAGAAAGAGGCTTCAAGGGAGGTGGGAGGAAAACCTGGCCTACTGACATAGGAAGTCTGGAGGGACCATAAGAATAAGGGTATGAAGTAACCTAGAAAACCAATGACCAATAAACAGAAAGAGACAACCAATGATTAACAGAAACTGGCAAGACTGCCTGGAGGCTGAGAGGCTAATGAAAGACTTGCAACCAACTTCAAAGGTAGAAAGTATTTATATCCCTCTAGATCTTTGGGTCTGGATCCCTCTCTCACCTTCTCCTTCATTAAACGGACCCACTTCCAACTCTCTTTGGAAGTGCTCTAAATTTCCTCTTTGTTCTTCCTAAATAAAATCTCTCTTTGTTACCCTGAAACTTACATTTGCTTTCTATTCACACTGGCTATGTCGCTTCAGTTTTTACAGTTTCTACCCACTTTTGCTTTTGATTTCCACAGTGCCTCATTTGAACTTTCTAGCTCAGCCAAGTAACAGAAGCAGGTCAACTGGGTTTGGGGAGCGGGGACCTCTGCCCCCCTCCCCCAAACAAAATTCACAGCTAAATGGGATACATTCTTGAATTTGAGGGACACATGTTCTTTCATGATGTCTCCATAGGGACCTGTGTTGGCAGCCAATTAGATTTTAAGTTAGATCAAGTGATCTTTGGTTTTAAATTCAAGAACATGAATTTTAGATACAAAAAGAGTGACTTAAAACTGAGTAATAGCTTTCCCTCTGTCATACCTCTAGAAATACGTGTTTGAGAGAGGAGAGAAAGGAAACATGAATCAATGAGAATACCCTTCAGAGAGAATAATAAAAACAATTATACACCACGATCAAGTCAGCGTTATCCCAGGGTTACAAGGCCAGTTCAACATATGTAAATCCATAAATATAATACATCACATAAATAAAATCCAGCACCTTTTCATGATCGGAAGTCTCAAGAAATAAATTATAGAGGCCATATACAGCAAACCCACAGCCAATATCATACTGAATGGAATAAAATTCAAAACATTACCACTCAGATCTGAAACTAGGCAAGGATGTCCATTGTCTCCACTGCTATTCAACATAGTAATCGAAGTTCTAGCTATCACAATCAAGCAAGAGAAGAGGATCAAGGGTATTCAAATAGGGACCGAGGGCTCAGCGCCTATAGCTCAACCAGCTAAGGCGCCAGCCACGTACACCTAAGGTGGTGGGTTCGAATCCCCAGCCCAGACCCACCAAACAACAATGATGGCTGCAACCAAAAATAGCCGGGCGTTGTGGTGGGCGCCTGTAGTCCCAGCAACTTGGGAGACGGAGGCAAGAGACTTGCTTGAGCCCAGGAGTTGGAGGTTGCTGTGAGCTGTAATGCCACGGAACTCTACCCAGGGGGACAGCTTGAGGCTCTGTCTCAAAAAAAAAAAAAAAAAGCCAAATGGTGCTTGCTGTATGTGTGTATCATTAAATTTTTTTTCTGCACAGTAATTTTTAACAGTGGTGTGGCACCAAACTGCCCAGAGGGGACCTAATTTCCCCCATGCCTGAGTGTTACCTGGTCTCCAAGTTTTCTCTCTTAGGAATGAGCCTGGGAGAAATACCCCATGGTTTAAATGGTTCCAAATCCTTTGTGGTGGCCTCAGGATAAACACCTGGAGGTGCAATTTGCTTTGGGTCCCATCAGAAAGTCCTGTGACTTCTAGGACCACACAGGTCACCCGGGAGTATAGGAAACATCCAAAAGGTGAACCCTGTCACATCCCACTCCTGTCACAACCCACTCCTGTCACATCCCACTCCTGTCACATCCCACTCCTGACACCACTTGCCAGGGCCTGAGACTGGCCAGGTCACAGGCCCAGCTTAACCAGGTTCTGGACGTGGACCACTAAGCCACCTTGCTCAGGAACAGTTTCTCTTCGGTGCTTGAGGGCTATCTACTTCAGCAGGAGAGAGAGAGTCTTAGAATAACGCAGTCTTCTTTGAACAGATAGATCTTAGTCTTTAGCAGAGCTTGGTAATCTTCAGCAGAGAGACGCTGTGCTGGCGTTCTGCAGGCAGGAGAGGAAACAGAGTCAGAGTAAGCGTGTCCGTGATGGAATGTGCATGCTCCCGACTGCCTGCTCCTCCAGCCTAATATAAGGCTGATCTGTGGCTCTCAACACCACAGGTGTAGAGACTGTCAATTCACCAATGCTCTCATCTCGCAAGCTCTCATGCTTGTTAGGAGAGCTAAATCCCTCCCCATGCCCTTTTCACCCAGGTGTTCCATTATTGAGCTATACAGGTATTTCTTATAACTCTCACTCCTCCTAGCCATAGCCTATATGGGCTGCTACAGAACCCCATCCCATTTTTTATATTTGAGTATATTTGATCCCCTTCCCCCAAAAGAAACTGTGTTATCAGCTTTAAAGGGACCTGAAGTGTCCAGGCAGTTATATAAACAATGTCCAAAACAACGGCAGTTATATAAACAATGTCCAAAACAACGGGGCAAGAAGGAAAAGGCAGTGCCTCTGCCCCCCGTCCCTCCCTGTGACACTGCTCAGGACGGGGCGAACCCTTGGCTGTAAATCCTGTAACAAGAAAAGAACCACGTCGGACCCCACGGTCCCCAGCACGTGCTCCAGTTCCTGTCTCAGGACATAAATATTCGTAAATGGAATGGCTGATGAAGGTGGGAGCAGAGCAGTGGAAGCTGCTGTAATATTATTCAGTATTCCCGTGACCAAGACTGTAACTTCAAGATTATGACTTTACCACCCCAGAACCAAGGAAAGGCAGCACATTTTCCCTCCTACCTGAGGACCAACAAAGCCTGGTACCATGTGCTATGGACTGAAATGCGTAATTCTCACACCATTCATATAATGAAATACTAACGCCCAGGGCCTAGATTGAGACAGTCTTTAGACAAAGGATCCTTGAAGGGGTAATTTAGCTAAAAGGGAGCCCTCAGGATGGGCCCTTATCCAACCTGACCACTGTTATCCTTATATTAAGAGGAGATGAGAACACAGAAGACAGTTGTCTGCAAGCCAAGGAGAGAGGACTCGGGAGAAACCAGCCCTGCTACATCTTGATCATGGACTCCCAGCTCTAGGACTGTGAGGAATGGCCTGCTGCTGCCGAGCTGCCCAGCTGTGCTGCTTGGTTATGGCAGTGCGATCTAAGACACACCCTACAGCCTAAGATGCCTAGGGGGTGTTGGGAACATGCTGCTGCCAGGACCCTCGACTCCCTCCTGGAAATGAGGACTGACTGTGCGCAGCTGTGCCAAACCAGATGGGGCACAAGGTGTGGTGCACAGATGGTCCCAGCCCCACGTGGAACGTCACTTTCTCCTTCCCAAATGTACGTCATGGTTACTGTAATTAGGAGGCCTAGACAGCTTAACAGACACGGCAAAATACTGAAGGAGGAAGAACAGGGGAGCAAGTGACACAGGCCATCCGACCACACTCTGCTCTTCCTCCCAGTAAATCCCAGTAAAGCCGACTGGGGATGTGCTCTAAACAGAAGCAGTCACAAGAGGTTTTACGTGCATGATATAATTTTATATCACAGAACCTACAGGCGCTGCTATGAGGAAGGTAATTTACTGAAAGATTAACTTCGATGATATTTTTTTTCCAGCACTTGCTACAGGTGCAGCCCTAATGGAAATGCTGGAAAACCATGAAAGAGCCTATTTCCCACACTGGGAAACGTACGGGTACAGTGGGACAGAAAAGGGGGTGGTTAATATAAGACGGTGACTGTGGAACAAAATGCTGAATGTCTAGGAATGTTAAACATTGGAAAAGGACAGACACGCTCCGTGAGAAGTGGAAGGTGAGCCTAGGCTGGAGGACCCATAAAAGCTGCATTAACATTTGAGTCCCTTGAGTAATCAGTCTGCTTACTGATTAGAATTAAACTCTCTCTCGCCCTCCAAGAACCAAACAAATGAGGCCAGTCGGAAACTGCTGCTGCGGCCCTCCCGAAACCCACTAATCTGCTGGTTACCCCCGTTCGTCCTGTGCGCAGAGAGCAGGGCACGCTCGTGCCAGGAGTCCGGGCGCCACAATCCCCTACTGTTTCCTCTGCCAACTTATATGTTACCAAGTGATCCTTGTGTCTGCTCATAAACCTGCTATGCCAGTTGTATCAAGTTTAATGAAATACTGCAGAAACCAATGACACGCAGGTACAAAAAAAGATTTGTTCTTGCTATGAATGCTGAAGTCAGTGTTTCTGAGAGCCTGGACAAAGGCAGTCACTAAAACTTTCTATGTAAGCACACTCACGAAAGGCAACTGTCAAGAAAAAGGGAAGGGGCGAAATCTAGAAGATTCTTATGCTCAGATTATTTCCTAAGTTTCATTACACTTTAAGGGGAACAAGTAGATGTACATTATGTAAAAACAAGATGCAGAACCCCAGTCCCTGGCCCCAGCTCAAGGACAGGCAGGTGGTGTACCAGTGATAGACAGCCATGCCCGCCTGTTCATAGACACAGAGGAACACTAAGGTGAATGTTTTAAGATTCTATAAGTTAATTGATATTTCAATTCAATAACCTCCCACACGTTCTGATCACTTTAAGTGGCAAGTTTTGACTGGCTGTGAAAGCAATTCCCTAGTACGTGACAGACAAGCAGCAGTCACTCCTCTCACCACCGCTGTAATCACAGTGGTAAGAATCATGTTCACAGACACACTGTTCTGAATCCACTGTGCTGCCGACAGGACGCACTGAGATTTATGTACCTCTCTATCCTTATAGCAGTCCACTGAGGCAGGGACCTCATCACCCCCACTTGGTGGATAAGGCAGCTGAGTGCCCGGTGAAGCAGAGTGAGGCTACACTTAGTGAGCAGAGCCCCGGAAGGCAGGCCAGGTCCTCTCTGGGGACCATCAACTTTCCTACCTCCCTAATACTTGAAAACCCAGGACCGTAGCCCCCCTCCATGGATCTTCCGGCCTTGGCCTCACTTCTCCCTGCCTCTCAGGTTCACAGGAGAATGTACCAGAACAGGCTCATGGGGAAACAGCTAGAAAGTGGGCTGGGCTCTCTGTTCCTTCACGTAGCCAGGACAGGAAAAAGGTCCCAGCTTGACAGCAGTGCAGTGTGCAAAGACCCCAATCAGTACCTGGTCAGTTATAGTCATAGTCATAGTCAGGAACGCTGCTGTGGACCATACTGAGCTTCTGCCTCTGAGGAGAACACAGGGCTTGGCTCCTCCAAGCCTCTGGCCACCTTTCATCAACTGATCAACACACAACTACTTTTACGTGTGTGTCTGTTTAAAGACAACTTGCATGGGGTGGCACCAGTGGCTCAAAGGAGTAGGGCACCGGCCACCTACACTAAAGGTGGTGGGTTCAAACCGGCCAAAAACTGCAAAAAAAAAAGACGCCTTGCGTGACAGGCACTGCGTGTTCATCAGCGCTGCACTCACAGCCCATACCCTAGAGCTCACCCTCCAGCACACGCGACTTCTGCTCGCTCACCCTCCAGCACACGCAACTTCTGCGCAGTGCACTGTACCCTCCTCGCTCTCCGCTGGACAGCACCGCAGCATTCTAAACAGCAAAATCACCCACAGAAGTGCACAAGTGGGGACAATGTGGCACTAAGTAGACCGTGAAATGGATCGCTGTTTACAGTGTGACGGGAAAGAAGGCAGAGAGAGTATGCACACGGCAATTCCAACGTGGGGCCGTTCTGCTTGTATCCTCAAATGACCACACAGACCTCCCACTTTATTGATTTCGGGGTTACAAATATGCTTTTTTTGCGTAATCTGAAAATCTGCAAATACAGAACCAACAGTTAACGAGGATCAACTGTAACTTAATCTGAAAATTGTAGATAATTAATCTTTTATTCAATTAAGTATCTCAAAAGCTTGCCACGTCTAATGTCCCCAAATAACAAACCTGTCACTATAGCATTATTCACAGTGTCATGACCACAGCCGAGTCCATCTGTAATTGTTAATTGTGTGACTCCATTTTACACCTCACATGCCTCATGTTCCTACAGGAACCACAGCTGTGGAGGAACCTTCCAGGTAGGAGGAGCTCAAGGCAGACAAGCTGGTGCTGCAGGTGTTTTCCTATAAAGATGTGTACCTCCCTTCCAGGTGTCTGTCCTCCGCCTAAAGACGTCCCCTTTTTTGTCACTGCCTTGTACTGAGAAGCTGGAGGCACTTTCTGGGCAGAGATGCTGAGGAATCTGGCCTGGGAAGGTTTCCTGAGCATGAATGAGGAAACTCAAAGGTCCTGCGCTCAGGGTGGAAAGCAGAACACCGTCAGGTAGTGACAGAGTCTCAGGTGGAAGGAAAACGTGAAGGACCAGTCACCCGAACCCCAGAGCTGCTGAGCCCACAGGACACCCCAGGTCCTTAGACCCCCACACACACCCCGGGGCTATTCAAGGTGGCCCAGAGCTGCCGAGTCATCCTTAGAAGAAATTTCCTTCTAGAACAGGCTCAACAAATGTCAGCTTGCATTGGAAACACCAGGAGGGCTTGTTTGAGGAGGGACTTGGGGGTCCCGCCCCAACATTTCTGATTCAGTAGATGTGGAGTGGGACCAGAGAGTTTGTACATCTAAGCTCCCAGATGTGGCTGCTGCAGGTATGGGACCACACTCTTGAGATCCACTGCCCTGAAACGTTTGTGCGTGAGCTTGTTTTCTGCTAACAACCCTGTCACTGTACAGTAGGACAATGCTGGCCTCTGCACAGCAACCCTTGCCAGCATTTTCACTCAGCCTCCTGATGACCCTGGGAACAAACACTGCAGCCTGCGTCTAGTTTCTGAATAGTACCAGGAATGGGGAGCTCAGTACCTCATCCAACTCCAAGTGCATTTCTGTCTGAGTTTTCTGAAGTTTTTCATTCTATTGAATTAAAATCTGCCCTCACTGAGAGTCAGCACCTGGCCTTACTTCTTTCCATGAGCAAATCACATCAAGGCTGATCCCTCTGGGGAGGGAGCTACAGAATTTTCCCAGGGTAGAAAAAGAACAATGCACCTGGCTACTGCTAAACAACCCTTTACTCAGAATGATTGTTTTTAAAGGCTCTATGAAGCAAATGTTGCCATTTTCAAAAACAGCCTGTGAACTTTGTGCTGAGAGCTCAGCAGGTTTGGGGTGAAACACATCATCAGTAAGATACATCGTGGGCTGCTGAGAGAGCAAGATACGTCGTGGGCTGTTGAGAGAGTGTCTGCCCAGATGTCCACAGTCCAAGGCCACCCCAGAGACGTGTAGGCAAGTCTTGAGCCATTAGGTCATGGGAGATAACCGCCAGAGGGGAAAGGCCAGTGGTTTGGGGAATGCCATTGTGTAATTCATGTGATATGATAAAACGGCTTGGGGCCACTAGGCATCGGCCCCAGGCAGCCTAGGCTTGTGCTGCACGACTTGGGCATCCTGAACAAAGCCCCCTGTGAAGCAGAAACCAGGTACCCCACCCAGCTTCTCTTTACCAACTCCTTTCCAGAACTGCGGCCACACACTCATCCCTCCCCTCACCGGGTCCTTATAAAATAAAGGTATCCCCAGACAATACATCACTTTGTGCATAAGTATCTCGGTATGCATCTTTAAAATAAGAACTTTTCAAAAAATTACTTCAAACCACCAGTATTGCAAACAATAATTCCTTAATATCACAAATCTCTTTGTCATACATTTTGGGAATTTTTTTTTAAATTTTGTTTTTATACTCTGACTTACAGTTTGAATCAGGATCCAAAAAGAGTTGAATGATGTTTAATACGTGTCTTCAGTTCCTCAAGGTAAGTTCTTTGTCCCGTCTTTTGCAATCCATTTGAAAAGGACTGGGGTTATTTTTGCACAGCAGAACTTCCCCCACCCTGGAGTTTTCAGACCCCTCTGGCATGGCTGGGTAGATGGCTCTGGCCCTGTGTGACGGATGGATCTGAGGCTGGGTCAGATCCTGCTTTGATTTCTGGCAAGGACAGGGCTGAGAGGCATCATGTGTTTTGGGTGAGGACACACATGGACGTCTCTTTTGTGACGATGCAGGTCACTGAGTATCAGGACCGAGAGCCGGACATTCGTTTATCAGGGCTTTGAAAGAGGCAATAATTTAATCGTATCGCATTTTCAATGTTTATTAGCCGGAATTCCTATTTCAATAAAACCGTCCCTCTTCCTCTGTCTGGAAACCCTGAGGTACAGTTTGTACAAGGAAAGGAAGGTTAAATGTTTGATAGCTTCTCTTTAATTACCAGTTTTCAGAATGAGCTGGTTCCCAAGCACCCTCCAAAGCTAATTAAGGAGTTCCGCTGTTGTTGTTTTTTGAGTAACACTTTTTCTAAAGCCTGCTGTAGTCAGAAAATTAAGTACAAAGCTAACAGTGGTTACAACCTGGATCCTATCCCACCCTGTCCTAAAGTGAGGCCCCTGACCATTCATTCTGGAAAGAAAAGCGACAGGCTGCCCAGCATGGGTGCCCAAGGGCCAGTAGAGGGCCAGGGTAGGGGTGTTCCTGGTCGTCTTGCCAGGAGAAGCATTAGCTAAATGGAGAAGATGTTTCACTAAGATGGAAAATACCCACACAGTTAAACATGACTCTTTATTTTCTCTGTATAATTAATATGATAAGATTTGCAGCAAGAATAAAATTACTTTTTTTACAAAAATAGTTTGTTACTATGGGGGTACATGTGAGTCTTTCTAAATGCAGAATATAAATGTCTTAACACAATAACTAAGAAAATGACATGAAGGCTATGTTAACCAGTTGGATGAAAGAAAGTATTTCAAACTGTATACAGAAACAACACACTGTACCCCATGACAGTATTAATGTACACAGCTATGATTTAATAAAAAAAAAAAGTTTGTTAATGCTCTAGAGAAAGTGCATGCTTTAAACAAACCTATTTTTTTTTTTTTTTGACACAGAGCATCATCACTCTGTCACCCTGAGTAGAATGTTGTGGCATCATCATGGCTCACAGCAACCTCAAACTCTTGGGCTCAAGTGATTCTCCTGCCTCAGCCACCCAAGTAGCTGGAAGTACAGGTGCTTGCAACAATGCCCAGCTAGTGTTTCTGGGGTTTTTTTTTTTTTTTTTTAGTAGAGATGAGGTCTCACTCTTGCTCAGACTGGTCTTGAACTCCTGAACTCAAGCAATGCACCCGCCTCAGCCTCCCAGAGTGCTAGGATTACAGGTATGAGCCACTGTGCCTCAGATTGAACAAACTTATTATAAATGCATAAAGAGGATCAGACAATTGTGACAGCATCTGTGATGACCCTGAGCCACTGAAGAAGGGGCCATGGTACTGGCAGCTGACACCCATGCTCTGGTACTCAGCCCCATGCAAGCCAAGTAGAGGTATCTCCCAAAGGTTCACAGGTGCTTTTAGAGACCTGAGGAAACTGCCACAGGCACCAACTTCTCTAAATGGGGACATTTTGGACCACAGTCAGGCACCCCTCACATTGGAAGATCACAAAAGATAAGAAACAGGTTAGAGCACAAGGCCACATGTAACCCAGAAGGAACCTGGCCACACTAGCTCACCACTGCCCCTCCCAGGAGGGACCTGACCACATTAGCTCACCGCTGCCCCTCCCAGGAGGAACCTGACCCCACTGGTTCCCCGCTTGCCCTCCCAGGGGACACAGCCGTGAGGCGAGGGACGGGCAGGAGCAGTGCCATGTGTGGTGTCCTTGGTGGGTGCCCCTCCTGCAGGTTCAACACAGGTAAGGCCGGCCCTGACCTGAGATGTGTGGTGCCACCTGGTCACCTACTAACTTCTTTTCAGGGCTTTAAAAAACTAAGGACTTAATTCTCCCTTTTCAACAGCTACTGCTATTTTTCCCACCAATCACACATAGCCACTGCCTTCAAGGGCCTTTCTACATTTAAAATACATGATTGCTATAGAATCTGTGACCTTAGCAAGGCGGGTGGAGGAGAGGAGGGAGGGAGAAAAGGAGGAAGGGAGAGGAGAGGAGAGGAGAAAGGAAAGGAAGAAAGAAACAATCCTGCTCAAGCAGGTTTCTCTGTGCATCCAGGCATCCAGCAAGCAGGTTTCTCTGTGCATCCAGGCATCCCGCTGTCCATTCATTCATTTAAAGCATTGCTTTGGGGCAGGTCCCTGGGGAAGAAGCCATCTATCCTGCACTGGGACAGCATGTCAGTATTTAAGCTGAAGGTGCCTTTGGAGCAATCCCAAACCCACAGCAGCAGTTAATGGTCAGAGCGGTGGGATTCGGGCCCTGCATACCTAGTGGTACAGATGTAGACCAGTCACTGCTGGTGACACTGGCCTGCAGCCTGGGCCTCCAGCGCCCTATTAACCATTAGCCAAGCCTTTGTGTTGGAGGTGGTGTAAACTGACACTCTGCGTCAATATGTTCCCTGCTGTTGACTCTTCACAATCCTCTCCTCCTGCAGAGGTGGGGACAAAGGCTTCAGGAATAGTCTCCAACCTGGGCTTTCAGAGCCAGCTACAAAGGCAGTGGGCATGTCTGTGTGAGGCTCAGCATTGCTGGATGTTTATTAATCCAGTGAGGGTTTTCCCCCTTTCCCAGGAGGTCAGGGAGCTGAGACCCAAAGGCCTCTGGCTGGGGTGAGGAGTTCTTCCTGAAGGAGGTTCAATGCTGGTGTGAAGCCTCCTCTCTGGGGCACCCTTCCCAGAAATCCAGATTTCCACTCTCCCAAGCTGGAACTAGCTAGAGGCCAAGATGTTATTTTAGGTACAGAGGGAATGGTGAAATCAAAGAGAAGGATGAATCAAAGTTTAGCCTGTGGTTAGTGGGGGCGAGGAAGCCACAGCGCCCCATGAAGTCTGTATCTGAGGGTCACAGGGCAGTCGTGCAGATGCTTTGAGGAGCAGCTGGATGGAGAGGCTGGGGGCAAAGGTCAGGGCCCCTTTCCTGGTAACTCTCTGTGAGAAGTGGCCTGGGCTCTGATCTGCAGTCATCCTGGGTCCTGCTCGCCCACGGAGTCCTTTAGGCTGGAATGGGAGGGAGGGTCTTCCTTCCATCCCAGGGGGCTCATAATGGCATAGTGCCGAACCACCACAGGCCCGCTCAGTACACCCCCAAGCCAGGAGGGCTCCGCAGGTCTTTCCTGGGAAAGCCCTGGTGACAGAGACTTTACAATCCTGCCCCATCCAACGCCAGTTCATAACTGGAGGCTCCTCTCATGGACAATTTCCACAAACATCTCATACTGTCACTCTGCAGATTCTCAAAATCCAACCCATCTGAACTGTCTGGGGCAGTTTAGAGAAGGGGCCACAGCCAGCCCCGCAGCAGCCTCCTCCGCTCCCCAGCGGCCCGTCCCACCGCCCAGGTGAGGCCGCAGCAACCTCCTCCACTCCCCAGCGGCCCGTCCCACCGCTCAGGTGAGGACGCAGCAGCCTCCTCCACTCACCAGCGGCCTGTCCCACTGCCCAGGTGAGGCCGCAGCAGCCTCCTCTTTACTCCATGGGCCAGAAAGCAGTTCCAGAAATGCCTGGGGAACGCTACATGCAAGGGGAAGGAAGGTGCCCACTGCGCTGATTCCCTAAGGCTGCTAGGACACACCACCAGCTGGCTGGGTTCTTTCATGGCTCTGGGGGATAGAAATCTGACGTGCAGGTGTCACAGGGCCTGGCCCCTCTGACAGCTCCAGGACAGGCTCCCGCCTGGTCTCTTCCACCTTCTCTAGGCTGCAACGAAGCTTAGGACTCCTCATCTTGTCCACACAGCACTCCTGTCTCCACCACAGCCACCCGCGCCTTCTCCTTGTGTGTCTCTGTTCCTCTTGGCTAAGTTCACCCGTCACTGAACTCAGGCTGACCCCATCCACCATGGCCTGCCTCATGCCCGTTGTTATTCCAAATCAGGCTGTACTTATTCAGAGGCTTCAACCGGATGTGAATTTGGGGGAACACAACCCCACCCACTTCACCTCCCCTACCATGGCTCTCTGGAGCCCCAGCTAATTGTTTCTGAGTCTCATGTTCTTCTTCACGCACGCTGTCTCCTCATGTGGACACCCAGGTGTAAGCTGAACTGGGAATGGTGTCATGGGCTTGCCCTGTTCACTGCCGATCCCTACTCTGCTCCTGACAAGAGAAGGTCACAGGTGCAAGGCAATCAGAGAAACCTTCCAGGGGTGAAATGCAGTTAGGAAGAGGCAAGCAAACCAGCACGGTGGGGGGGTCTACGCCTGTGTCCTGCCAGCTGCCTGTCACAGCGTGCTGGGAACCGAGGGGAACACAGGAAATGAGAAATGGGAAAAACAAGTGAACCATAAAGCTGTCGCCCAGCCCAGACAGGTGAGGTGCTGGTGGCTTCAGGACCTGGGCTGCAGGTGAAGTGAGGGAGCAGGGGCCCGGCCCACACCCAGCACATCTTCACCCTGTCCTACTTGCTGCCACAGAGTAAATCCTGGACACTGCCAGGCTGCACCTGCTCCAAGGGGACAGAGAACCAGCAGGCGCTGGGGTTCATTCCCTCAGCTGGGGCTGAGATAGGACCAGGACCTGACCCATGGCTGCCTGGGCCACAGCAGCTGGGGAAACGGGCTGGGGCTCATCCCTCAAGACAGAACAGGACCTCCAGAGGCACTGCTGGCACACAAGGGCCACCCCTGCAGTGGAGAGGCTTCACTCTGCAGGCCTCACCCAATTCCTGCTTTCCAGCTCTGTGACCTGACATGCATCCTAATCCCCTAATCTGAGTGCACCTGCCCACATATCCCTCATCTCTCGAGCTACTCAGGTCCCCAGCTTCATCCTCCCCACGTGCCCCCATCCAACAAGGAACCTCCAAGATGCCTCCAATGCCCCATGCTGCATGCAGGTACCACTCTAGGACAGCAGAGTGTCAAGGTGAAATCTGAAGAATGCAGCACCAGTTTCACACTGTCGTTGCTGGCTGGGTCTCAGCTAGCTTTTGCCAAAGCTATAGACATTGCATTTGCCTCTTTTGACTAAAAATAATGCCTAGACTCTGACCCAGTGGAATTCTTGAGACTTTTCTCCTGCTTCCTGGCAATCAAACAGACTAACAGAACTGATGCAACTCAATTTCATTGTGACTCTGGTCAAATGAAGACTCCAGATAGGACACACAGAGTCTGACAGGGGTAGCCGTGGGCCCAGACCCAGGGCGCATGGCCACACACACACACAGGTAACTTTCAGCCAAGACCCCCCTGTGAAGTGTAGACCCATGTCTCTGTGTTTCTGAAGTGAAACCATCTATGAGCAGGAAATTACCAACTCTGGATTTATGGGCTATGAGGACAAGGAATTCAAGTCAAGAGACTCCTGTGACGTCTTCTGTGACAATATTCGCACAAACAGACCACTGTGGGCTGCACCACCAGAAGACACCAACATAGCCCTTGAGCTCAAGGTCATCCAGACTAACCCCCTGGATCAGGGATGCTCAGTTCCTCTTCACAAAGCCCCCAAACCTAAATCTGAAAGATGGAAAGTGTGTGTTTTGCTGCTGCTAAATTTGCAATGAAGTAAAAGGGAAACCATTAAAGCTACTTCTCTTCATTCATCAACCACCTTGCGAGCATGACGCAGCTCAGAGGATTTCTGAAATAACTCAGTATGTCTGAGAGACTCTCACCCTTGGTGGGAGACACAGGAGGACAGCACACAACCCTGAGCGGGCTTCCTGACGGGCACAGTCTGTCCTGAGCTGAGCTTGCTCCTTGGCGGCTCCCCTACGTGGCTGTGGGAGTTGAAGCAAATCATATTGAATGAGGTCCTGACAGGTGTACAAGCACACACAGCACACTCAAACACAAGCCACCACACACGCACACCCAACACACACACTCACACAACACACACCATGCACACAATATACACACATACAACACAACACACACACCGTGACACAGTGCACATACATGCCATTCACACACACTACACCTGCACCCAAAACGCACACGATGCACACGTGTGGCCCATCTGTGCAGACCAATGTAAGAGTGTAGTTTGAAAGCCCAGCCTCATGTTGTGTGACATGACTCCTGATGTCACCTAGGACAGAAACAGCCCACCATTCTCACTTTAATAACCTAAGAGAAACAAAGCCCCGTGACTCAGACCTATTCTCATATGAACGACCTCCCCTCCCATGCCAAAAATCAGTGGCCGAGCAAGAACAATGGGAGTGCGCCACGGCAGCACAGGGGCTCCACCTGTTCCTGAGCTGAATGGCTCCCATGTCAGGGAGGCAGCCTCTGGAAGGCAGGGACATGGTGGCCCAGGGCCCTTCTGTAAATAGGAAGCACTTTTGCAGAGCTAGAGGGGATGTGGTCACATATGGGATCTCACAGTGTCCTAGTGAGGGCCACACCTGTACCTAAGGCCATCAGGAATCACTAGTGGCTGCGAAGAATCAGTCCCCTGGGCAGGGTATGAAGGTAAACACAAGAGACACTTTGCCTTTGAACTTCAATGAAAAGCCCTCAGGCCACCACTTAGGCCACTGCTAAGCCACTGCATTATGAAGAGACCAGCAACTAGCCAGGACAGTCTTACATGCACACGCTGGCTGGTCCCTCCCCATCTCCAAACAAAGGATCCTGGGAGTCCCTATGTTCTGACTGTCATCGGTGCTGTCACCATCAGGAGGCAGGGGATGGCTCTGGAACTCATCAAACTGACGCTCTCTCATGAGATGGCAAAACAACAAGCTCAAAAGCAAACAACCAGCGGCAAAGCCTGTGGGCGCTGAAGACCTCTGTGGCCATCTCTGGGTCATGGAACAATGAATCAGTCTTTTGCCCAAGCATTGTGTTGTTTTCCGTGTGCCAGAGCCAGGACTAAGAGTTTAAATTTGTTACTTCATTTGCTCCTTGCTGTGACCCTGAGAAGAAGGTAGCAGGACTCCCATTTTGCAAAAGAGGAAGGCAGAGCCCCCCAAATGACAGGATTCAATGCAGGGCCCCACAGCTCTCCAGTGTCACAGTCCAGTTCTAGTCTATGCCTATAACTATCACATGTGAGCATATCTGGTATACATGCTCGGTGTACACGCTCGGAGTGCCTGTAACTGCTATGACATGTGAGCACATCTTTGTACACATACTCGGTGTACACACTCGGAGTGCCTGTAAGTGCTATCACATGTGAACGTATCGTGTACACATATTTAGTGTACACACTCGGAGTGCCTGTAACTGCTATCACATGTGAACATATCGTGTACACGTACTTGGTGTACACACTCGGAGTGCCTATAACTGTTATCACATGTGAGCATATCCGTGTACACGTACTCAGTGTACATACGTGGAGTGCCTGTAACTGCTATGACATGTGAACGTATCGTGTACACATATTTAGTGTACACACTCGGAGTGCCTGTAACTGCTATCACATGTGAGCATATCATGTACACGTACTCGGTGTGCCTATAACTGCTCTTACACGTGAGCATATCCATGTACATTTACTCAGCATACACACTCCAAGTGCCTATAATTGCTCTTACATGTGAGCATATCCATGTATACATACTCGGTGTACACACTCGGAGTGCCTGTAAATGCTAGCACATGTGAGCATATCTGTGTACACATACTCAGTGTACACACTCAGAGTGCCTGTAATTGCTAGCACATATGAGCACATCTGTGTACACATACTCAGTGTACACACTCGGAGTGCCTGTAATTGCTAGCACATATGAGCACATCTGTGTACACATATTCGGTGTACACACTCGGAGTGCCTGTAACTGCTAGCACATGTGAGCATATCCGTGTACACATACTCAGTGTACACATTTGGAGTGCCCGTAACTGCTATTACATGTGAGCACATCTGTGTACACATATCAGTGTACACACTTGAGAGTGCCTGTAACTGCTATTACATGTGAGCACATCTGTGTACACATACTTGAAGGGCCACAGAACCGCTGGATCCCAGGCTCAGACTCCACTGAGAAGCCCAGCCACTCCCACCACTATGGACTGCGGTTACCTACAACATGATGCATCCTCTTTGTGACCCAACAGACACACCCATAGAAGTGTCACACAGTGATGTCAGCAGAAGAGAAAGCCCCTAACTGTCACTTCACAGTTAGAATTGCCACATCGAGGGCCTTGGTCACATAGAACCACAGGCCCTAACAGAGCTACCTGGCAGCAGCCCCTCTCTGACATGGCTAAGATGACCCCACCTCACCGAGAACAAGCAGGCGCTTTGCTGCCCAGCCTGGTCAGAACGTGCCCACAAGGGCTTGCTCCACACCTCCACAATCTCCACAGAATGTGTTTGCCTTTCTCTGCCGATTCCTGCTTTCCCTCCTTTCAGACAAGGGACGTGCTGATGACTGTGGCTTCCTTTTTACCTCAGCTCCCAGTACATCCAGACCCTGTGTGCAGGTGTCAAAGGCTAAATTAACATTTACAAAAAGGGGTTTGCCTCCCAGCTCCTTTCTCAACCCTGTTTTTTTATGAATGAATTAACTGAACTGCACAGCCCACTATGTAAGATGATGCAGAAGGCTGTGCTCCTAGAGAAGCAGGAGAAAAATGGGCCTCACAAGTAAGCACCAAGTCAGTTCACCATCAGCAGAAGTCTCCTCCTCATTGTGTGTTACCTGCACCAGGTCATCCCACAGGCACCCTGTTCCTGAAGACGAGTGAGTCTCATAAAGTGTAATGTCACCTTAATGGTGACAGATGTCCTTACAGTCCGCTGTCAGCTGTTGTGCAGCCAGCTCCACCCATCATACCCTCTCTCTGTCCAGAACCAGAGAATTACACCTGAGAGTTTCAGAACCATTTCCCCAGCCGGTGCTACCCCAGGAATTTTGGCAGACTAGGCAGCTCACCGGTTAAAACATGCTGGAATGAAGCTATTCTAGACCCTAACCCCTGAAGAGGTGACATCTGCAGAGCAGAGGCAGGTGGTACAGGGACCAGGTGAACACCAGGTGGAGGAGAGACCCCCGTGCAGGACAGAGTAAAACAGCAGCCTGGCTGAGGGCAGGTCACAGAGGGGCCTGCGGAGGCACTGACACCTCAGGGAGAATAGCAGGGCCAGCCTCAGAGCTGACCACCCACCCCCACCTCAGGTGGAGCATCCGAAGGAAACAGTCCACCTGCTCCCAAATCTGTGAGGCTGAGGAGTCCCAGAGTCTAAGGACAACAGGGTAAACCAGACAGACCCTGTAAGGACACCGTATGTGCTGGCTCAGATGCTGCTGGGCCTGGGCGTGGTGTGACAGCAGCCATAGGGACCAGGCCTGAAGTCAGAACCCAGGTGCGGCTCCTCTGTGGGCAGTGTGACCTTGGGAGGGTGTGCAGCGGCTCAGAGCCACTCGTCCTTCTGGAGAGATTATGAGAATTAGTAAGGCACAAGGCCTAGAAACACCAAGCCCGGCCTGAAACAGGGGCTCTTTTCCTCCCAAGTTCTACTAACAATGTGAGATTTCTTTTTCCTACAGTACTTATTCTTGATTTTTAAATGTGGCCCATCACAAAATTGGAGGCGATACCAACAAATGTATCTTGTCTCTGGAAGGACAGAAAGTGTCAGGCACACAAAGGAAGCCAAGGCTGGGTTGGCGACAGCCTCTCAGTGTCTGTGTGACCTGGGAAGTGTCTTCATTTTCCTGAGCCCCCATGGGTGAATTCACAGAGAAGAAATTCAACAAATAGTAACAAAGGGAAAATTAAAAACGGCTCTCAGGTGACCTGGCCAGGCCCATCAAGGGCTCAATGATTCCCAAGGTGGCATTCAGGATTTTATCTGAAGGTGCCTCCAAGCCCATCCATAAGTGCTAGAAGGTTCTCAATCCATGAAGGACCAGGAGGGGGGGAAAAAAAGGATCCCATGCCTTCTGCCCTGAGAGGCGACACCATGCAGTGGGAACTCCACCTTCTCTGCTCCATTCAGCCAGGCTGCCTAGCACCAGGAGGCAGGAGAAGGCACAGGCTGGGCTGGGCTGCCACTCCACCCTCCCAGTCTGGGGGACAGCTCTGCCCTGTTTTAGGGAGAAAGCTCCACTCGGGATAAACATAAGAGGAAGCTGGGTCTCTTGGTGACAAAGGCCCTCTCCAGGGCCACAGGACACCCCAGAGGAGGGCAGCTGAAGAAGACAGGCACAGCCAGAGCCCCACCACACCACACACTCACACTTGGGCTCCTACACCGGTCTGAACTTACAGTTGAGCTGCATCACCCTTTGGGGAAGGTTGTTAAAACAGATTGCTCAGCTCCAGCCCCACAGCCCCTAATCAGCAACTCTGGGCTGGACCCGAGACCATGCGTTCCTAACAGGTACCCAGGAACGTTGAGGTGCTGGTCCCAGGACCTGCCTACGCGCACTGCTGGTCAAAACAAGTTGCAAAAAGTAACAGAGAAGCTTAGTACAGAGTAGACCTGTGCAAGGTCATCTCCGGGAAATATGCATATACACACATTCATATACACATAAAAATCACATCCACAAGGCACACACACCTATACATTCAAATACATAAAACAATAACATAATCCACACATGCATTCATGGAGTTACATAATCCACACATACATACATTCACACACGTAGAAAAATTACCTAGCACACATATATATTAACATTTAGTAATTATACATGTAATACATATGTTTATGCATATAACATTTATATATAATACACATTCACAAACATAAAAACTATATAATAACACAAACTTCCATATATATAACAATTTTACACGTAAATCTTTATGGATGTTATCAATACATACATAAAATATGTATTTTAATTCACATACATATAATGATTACATACATAATACACAGACACCACGTGCAGGAGCCAGGCTGGGCTCTCAGGGACCACATTTGTGAAGGAGAAATAGTGAAGCAGGGACCTGCGTCAGGGGTGGGAGGTGTCCGACACACAGAGAAGCTCCTCTCTTGTACCCTGGGCTCCAGGGCACAGTGACAACATCCCCGCAGCTGGGCCAGGCCCTTGGGGTTCTGCCTGCCAAGGCTGCTGACAGCCCAGTAGACCACCCCTTTAGACACGGCACACTGGCAGGACACTGACTGACATCCTGGGCACACTGACAAAAATCTGATGTCAAGGAGTAGCTGGGAAGAGGGGTAAGCTATAGACAGGTCCTGGGGAGGGGCACACAGATCAGAGGCCACCTGGGCCTCCAACAGGCCCAAGGCCAGATGGCCCTGACAGCCTCAGTTCTTTCTTTTTTTTTTTTTTTTTTCTTTTTGAAAGCCTCAGTTCTTGATACTGCAACATATTTTTTAGGTTTTGAGTGAGTTTTTTTTTGTTGTTGTTGTTTGTTTGTTTGTTTGTTTTTACCTTCCTATGGCCTCAAATGCATATTTTGCCCTCATAGAATTACAAGGAGGACAGTAACAGTACCTGGACTGCGCATGAGGCATCTGTGACACTCCTGACCCCTGTCCATCCCCTGTTTTTAATTTCATCCTCAGCTAAGTTAGACAGCACTCCGTCCCCACCTGGGGGGAGACCAGAGCAAGGGTGGCAGGGCTCACACAGTGCCCAGCCAGTCAGTGTTGGAGTCAGGCTCTGACCTTGGCTTCCTCCTAACAGGGGAGCTGCCACACTGATCAGCCCTCGGCCAAGGCTCTCAGAGGGTGTTCTACCACACCCCAAGACAGAATCAGCCCTAAATCTGGTAGCCGCTGGGCTTTCGGCCCACAGAGACATGGAAGGCAGAAAGACTGGCAAAATCCCCAACAGAACTCCGGATTCTCTGCATGAAGAACAGGTGTGTTCCCCACACCACCCAAACTAAAGGGGGCTTCATGCTGTTGGTCCTCTCCAGAGCTGTTACTGAGTCATGAGAAACAAGGCTTAAGGCTTAACCACCCCCCTCCAAAGGGCATATAGCAAAGACAACAGCAGGAGGTATCGTGACATCTGAAGACACTTCATTTGAAAAGCAGACCGCAATTTAAATTTACCTAATAGTAAGCCAAAGAGAAAGAGCTGTCATGTGTTTACCTCCAATCTGATAAAAACATGACATCGGTCAGAGCTGAATGTCTGCAAACCACCACACCATGCTGTCCACAGCCACCCTGTGACACAGGCACTACCCCTTTCCATATTTTCACCAATAAGACAACGGATTTGTGGTATCACTTTATAGCTGGAAAAATGCAAGATCAAGGAGATGAACCCTGAAGGTGACTATTACTGATCTAAAAGACAGTTCCTACAAAGGAGGGCCAAGTCCTCCTCCTAAGAAAACGAAGCCACTTTACTCCAATCAGATGGCCATTATTAAAACATCAATAAACAACACATATTGGCGCAGATGCAGTGAAATGAAACATTTACACACTCTTGGCGGGAACGTAAACGAGCCCAGTCTCTGGAAATCAGATGGAGATTCCTCAGAGAACTGAAGGAAGACCTACCATTTGATCCCCCAATCCCACTACTCAAAGGAAAAGAAATAATGATATCAAAAAGACACCTTACTCATCTGTTCACTACAGCAGAATTCACAGTCGCACAGATACAGAGTCACCCTAAGTGCCCATGAACCGAGGACTAGATAAAGAAAACACAGTGTGTGTGTGTGTGGGGGGGGGGTATCCATAAAGTTCACGTGCATTTACTGTGTTAAACTGTGTGCCCTGGATGGGACTGGAGGGCATTATCCCAAGTAAAGTAATTCAGGAACAAAATATCCAATCATGCATGTTCTCACGTACACAGGAGCTAAGCTGTGGGTATGCATGGTCACACACAGTGCTATAATGGACAGTGGAGTCTCAGGAGGGGAAGGATGGGAGAGAAGTGAGGGATAAAAAAATGCACACTACTCAGGTGATGGCTACACCTAATGCCCAGACTTCATCATTTTACAACATTATCTATATAACAAAACACCCAAATCCAAAAAGAAAACTTTCTTATAACATAAAAAAAGGAAAACCAGGCAAAAGAAGAGTTCACAGGGGTCAAACGTTTCCCTGTAAGCAGCTCCGTGGAAGCTCCAGGTCAAAGGGAGGGTGTGGATCCTAGTGGGAGCCACAGCAGAGAGACTTAGTCCCCCAGGATGGCACGATGGCCCCAAACAAATGCAGACTTACCTGTTCCAGCTGGACTTGCACACAGCAGGGAATCACCACCTTAAAGGGAGAAGAAACAGATAAGCAGATGGACTCTCCAGAAAAACCTGGCATAATTATCAAGCCAGGCTCCCAAAGGCTGAAACTGCCTGTAACCTCATTCAGAGTCACACAGCCCAGAGTTAATATTGAGTCCAGGTTTTTGTTAACTTTTGGAAAGTCCCAGTCCTTTCTGAGAATTTCATGAAAACGCTAGAACCTCCCCCTTCGAGAAAAACACACGTCACTCACAGATACAGAATTTTGCCTCCACTTTCAAAGAACTGGTGGACCCCCAAGATGGAAACTTCTGAGCCAGCCAGGCCCCTCCTCATTGGGCAGTCTGGGAGCCAGGCCCAGAGGAGGTGGGGGGGGGGGGCTCCGCCTGGTGCACTCCCACCACCACCACCACCACCACAACCCAGGGGCTTGTGTTCTCTGCAAAATGGGCAGCCTTTTCTAAAACCATTTCTATAAGTGGAACTGAAACCAGAGACTGCATGTGACTGTATCAGAGTGCCTAGCCCAAGCAGCCAGAGCAGGGGGAGGTCCAGAAAGTTTCCTTTGACTTGGCCATAGCCCTCGGAAGAAGGGAGAGCTCACTAAGACACAATTTGCCACATCCGAAAACTGCAGGTAGTAACAGTACCTTCCTCGCAGGGTAGTTCTATCTGGCACAGAGGAGGGAGTCCGCTCCCAGAACAGGGAGCTTCCCTGAGTAGAAGGGCTGAGGGGAGCAGAGGTTTTGTGCTGTCCTAAGGGGCCCACCAGGATCCTGGCACCTGCAAACTGGATCCAACTCCCAGAGCTGCCTCACTCCTTAGCTTCCTCTTGGGTCCCCCCACTCTAGACCCCTAACACTTCCACTCTCAAAGAGTTTTCTGAAAATGTGCAACAGAAGGAGAAATCCCAGGGATCTGACTAATTGTCCTTGTGGTTGGGAGTGGGCAGAGGCATGACCTTGATTCTTGCCAAGTGACTATTTATAGCCCTCCTGCTTATCTTTAGCAGTAAGTTACTCAAAGAATATGTGACACATGGTCATTCGTTTGTCTGGGACGTATCATTACTCCACCAGGAATCTGACTCATGTTTGCATCCCGGGCAGGAGTGCTGCCACATGGCCCGGGCCCCCTCCAATCGCTGCCCTGTCCTCACACATATAGCAGCCAGCCCGCAGGAGCACGTTTTCTTTTGTGTGACCTTAGCTCCACATGTACACATTAAAGTTTTATGAATGAATGAGGGAACAAGCAGGCAAATAAATGTAAAGCAAAAAACCAAACCAGCATCTTTGGAATAGCAGCAGTTATGGACAGAACCTTATGGGATGGTGGTGGCGGCAGGTCAAGGAGACCCCAGTCAGTAAGCCCTGTGATCAATTCATCCCAAGCACAGTATTCACTCAGCAGATATCCATCATGGTGTGTCACCACATGTGTGACATGCAGGAAAGAAGCCTGAACAGGTGGGCACAGAGGGTCTGAGGCAGTGCAAGTGCCCTTCCTGGTGCTATAGTGGTAGATACTGGTCATGATGTATCCGTCCAAACGCACAGGATGTACAACACCCAGACTGCACCCTACTGCAAACTCCAGGCTTTGGTTATTAATACGGAATCAATACTATAAAAAAAATAAAATACTGAATCAATATTGGCTCATCAAGTGTAACAAATGTACCAGAGGAAGGCGAGATGTTATATAAGAGGGGCAGGCAGTGTGTCCAATTTTTCTATAAATCTGAAATCATCCTAAAAAATAAAGCCTACTAGTATTTTTTCTTAAATTCATTTTCTAGTAACACATGCTTATTGAGAGAATGAAAAGAAATGCCCTATGTGGTATCAGTAACTTGAGTTTAAAAACAGTGGCCACTTAAGGATCAGGGCCAGGGCCAGGTGTGTTCCAGGTGGCGCATGTCCCCCTGCAGCCAGATGGGCTGCAATAGCACGGCCCAGCTGTCCTGGCCTGAGGGCATCCTCCATGAAGGTGAGAGGAGCCGGTTGCCCAAGTCCTGCCTCCCCGAGGTCCATTCATGATTGATGTCACTGCACATGTCCTGGCCTGAGGGCATCCTCCGTGAAGATGAGGCAAGCCAGCTGCGCCAGCCCGCCTCCCCGAGGTCCGTTCATGACCGATGTCACTGTACAGGTCTGATCCATCACCTGCTGAGCACCTTTCTACTGAGCATGTCCCCCAGCAGGCAGGACTCACTGTTCTTCAGTCCACACCCCGAGGTGTAGATGACAAGTATCCACCACTATAGCACCGGGAAGGGCACTTGCACTGCCTCAAACCCCCCTGTGCCCACCTGTTCTCACATAGCACAGACCACAGACGTGGAACTGCTGTGAGAAAGTGAGCAGGGGGCACAGGCAGAGCGAGGGGCTCCCTGGTTCCACAGAGCAAACAGCAGAGCCCCCAGGCCGCATCCTATCACTCAAGCTCCCCACTGTGCTGTTGTAACAGGACAGACATAAGCCTGCATGGCAGAGAACTCGAAAATGAAACACACAGGGGGCGCCCAAGCCAGCCAGTGCAGAGCCACCTGCTGACACAGAGAACCCATCTCTCCCAGGAGCTGCAAACACCTAAGTTAGTCCAAATCATGATCAAGCGAACACCTCCCTGGACAGAACCATGGGACAGCCTGTCCGGTCCAGGAGACCCACATGTCCTTATTCCACACCAGGAGACCCACGTGTCCTTATTCCACACCTGCCTGTCCAGCACCGAGGAGCATACGAGGGCGGAGTTGCCTGCACTGGGCCTCAGGTGTCACCTCCTGCTCTTCACGCAGTTTTGGGGGGCAGGGCTAAGAAGCACACAGTGCCAGGGTTCACCATGGCTGCTGCACCTGCCCCTCCAACCTACAGACTCACATGCACCCCACGTGGAGAGCCAGGGGACCTAGCTAGCCTCACCTGCTTCTCTCCCACCCCCAACTCCAGCTCTGATCAGAGCACCCAGCACTGATCCCTTCTTTTGCTCTTCTCACTGGATAGAGAGAAACGCCGTGGGCCAGGATCATCACCTCGTGGCCAGCCTGGTCTTCACAGCATGAAGGAGCTGATGGCTCTTTAACATTTAGCTATTAAGATGTGAGTCCCAACTTACCGAGGGAGCTGATAACAGTGTGGACAGGGCTGGGGAGGGGCCCAGTGCTTCTGTGTCCCCAGACTATCCTGAAGACACCCCCGTTTGGGAGTCCCCAGGCTATGTTACCCTGTCAGTACACGGTCAGTATAACCAGGAAGTAAGAGGTGGTGTAGCTGGGTGTCTGAGCAGGTGACCCCAGGCCAAGCTCTGGGTCTGCTCCGGAAAGTGGTGCTGACTGAGCCTTGGGGAAGCAGGAGGATGAGAAGGGACAGTGCTCCCAGAGTCAAGGCACCCATGGGAAGACCAATGTGCAGGCTCCAATCACTCAGATGCATACGTGACCAGACTGAGCAGCCCATCTGCAGGTCCCTCTCCAGAGCCCTCAGCATTAGCCAGAAACCAGCGCCTTGCTCCGTGTGTGAGATGCTAAGTCTCAGGGCTGGTGGCGGGCTGCAGGCTCTCACAAAGAGGCGACACCAGCTGGGCCACAGGCCATGCTCCTCTCCTAACAGGGGCTCACCCCGTCGCATCACAACATGCCCCTCTCAGGAGCTCAGGACCCAGGGTGACAAGACGTGACAACAGTGGATAGGCTGGGAGCAGAGCAGCTCCCACTAGTGGCTACAGAAAACTGGAAAGAGGGCAGTGGTCCAAGGATGGGCTGTGGCACCCCTGGGACTTGTCCTTCCTGTGACAGTGGTGAGGGCCCCTCTGAGAGCCTACTCAAGAGAGGCTTTGTGGCCTTCCCTCAGCTCTATCAGGGCCTAATCTATTGTCACCAAGGGCGACCACAAACAAACAAGGCTGGGCCTGCCCCACACCTGGCCGCATGGGCGCCTGGCTATCTAGACATCAATAACCTTGTCTCCAGGCCAAAAGGTCAGCAGGACGGGCAGAGTGGGGTGAGGGTGTTCTCCCAAATGAGGACTGTGCCCTTGGACGTGAGCGTGTGGTAAGTCTACGTATGTCCGTGTGCCTGACAAGTGTGCACAAGAGTGGATATAAGAAAAATGTTGTTTTGTGTGACAGTGTGTGTGACTCCACAGTTGAGCGTGCTGTGAGTCAGTGGGTGGGCAAGTGGCTGGGTGTGTGTGAGCACCTTGTGAGAATGCACGGGTGTGTCTGAAATCTCTGAACTTGTGTGTTCTTGTGGTGTATCTGCATTTGTGTCTCTCTTGTGTATCGCAGAGAGTGTGTATCTCTGTGCATGAGAATCTGTCTACACACTGTGTGTGTCTCTGTGCAAGTGATGCACAGCCTGCAGCCGCATTCCCCAGGGGAAACCGTCACTGTCCCCAGCGGTGCTCACACCGGTACCCAGGGCCTCTGGTGTGGATCTTTCTCGGTGCAAACTGAGACCGACTTTGCCCACACCTGACCCAGTCCCTCTCCACCTGCTTCCAGAAGGTCAAAGTCCTGGCAGCTCCTACCTGCTTCACAGCCACCACCTGCCTTCTGATCACTAGAGTGGAACTATGAATTCGTCGCTTGTTGTTGTCTCTTATTAAATTTTACTCGGAGCAAAGCCACACAGAAAGTGACATTTTCCCCCATTTTCTCTGAAATGCCTGGGTCTGAACGATGCAGTGCAGATCACTGTGTCAACAGGACAAAGGTAAATTTTGAGCTCAACCTTTTCTTTAGCATCACAAGTTCTGACTATGTTGGGTCCCATGAATGAGGCTCCTAGAAGCTCACAGAAGTCTGGAGTGAGAGCTGAGAAGTGCCCCCTCCACCTGTTCACACGGGCAGCTATGCGAGGAGGGCCTGGACATCGGCTCCTCCAGCTGCTGTTGTGTCCACTCACTCCGGTGACTCTGCCCATAAGTGAACTCTCCCCACAGTGGGGCCAAGTAGTCACAGGCCAGTCTTGCTACTTAACGAGTGGATCAGCCTGACAGTGATCAAAATGCATTCAACAAATGCACACATATGGCAAACTAAAATCCACGGGCCAACATTCTGGGGCAAAAGAAGTAAAAACAGGCTAGTGAAAAAAAGGGTCAGCCGCTGACCTGCCTCACAGGCAGGTGAGGAAGTTCCTGAGTTGAGCCAAGTAAAGAGGCATCACTTTATGCCCAAGTCCTATCATTACACAAAATCACAATTTGAATTATAATTTGCACGAAACGGGAAGTGAAGTACAAAAGCAATTCTTGGTGGAGTGTCCCAACGCAGCCAGCCTGCAGCCTCTCAGGCCCTGGAGTAGGCCAGAGAGAAACTAACACAGACGCCCAGTACTTGCTGGCCTCCTGGGCCTTCCCATACAGTGTTGGTCAGGACTCGTCTCTGGTCGGACTGGAGAGGGGCAGGGGCCTCTCCTAGAGGGGCTCGTCTATTACATCACAGCTTTCCTGCTTACAGTGTATCTTACTGACCAATGAAATAGCAGGACGTTTTTATTCATCCATTACCTAAGATTGAGAAAAGATAACTGCTCATTTGTTTATATTACCAAAATCATCATTTATTATAAATGGGGGGTGAATAATGAGAATAGGAGAGTTCCCTCGCCCCCTAATGCTGACACTCTGACAAGGTGTCCACCTGCTCCAGTCCCCATAGACTGAGCTCAGGCTGCCAGAAACACATGCCACAGGGTGGGCAGCTGACCCCACAGAAGTTTACCCCCATCAGAGCTCAAGGTATTAGCAGGCTGGTTTCCCTGAGGCCACCCTCCCAGAACAGCAGGCAGTCACCTCTCCCTGCCCTCAGGTGGCCATCCCTCTCCTAATCTCCCTTTTTATAAGGAAACCAGTTGGATTAGGGCCCTATAACCCCTTTTAACTTAACTGCGTGTACCTCTTTAAAGATCCTGCCTCAAAATGCAGTCACATTCTGAGGCCCTGGGGATTAGGACCTGGACTTATGAATTGGGAGGTCAAGGGAGACGACTCAGCCCCAACGCTAACAATCCAAGGTCTATGAGGGTCAACACAGAATGTTCTCCAAACACTGGGAGGAGCGGGGTCCTCCAGGTGGGGCACTGGTCAGCATTCAAGGCTGCCTCTAAAATGTCTCCTAGCGGAGGGGGAAGAGCAGTGGGTTGAAGAGAAGCTCAGGGTCAGACTTTCAACACAAGCCGCAAACAATGGACCTATACAAAGGATAGTGGCACAAAATGAGGACGTTAGAGACTTTATTAACTTTCTTGGCTTCCTTCAAGAGTCTGCCCTAACTTTGCCTCTGTGTCCCCTTTGTGCAGCTTGACCCTGGAATCCTTAATTAGGTTCACATTCCTCAGGAAGCTCTGTCATCCTGCTAAACGTTAAAGCCCAATTTAGGCTGTTCTAATCCCCATGAGAAAACAGACGCACTTACACCTCCTCCGCCTGCAGCCGGGAGTGGACAGGGAGTGGAGAGAGAAGGAAAATTCCTGGAATAAGGTCATTTTAGTGTCCCTTAAAGTTAACAAGTGGCTAGTAAAGATCATTACTGTGTCAGAGAGAGAGAGCAGAGAAGGAGGGAAGGGGAGGGGAGGGGAGGGGAAGGGAAGAGGGGAAGGAGAAAGGATGGAAGAAAGAAAAAAAGAAAATCTGTCCCAGGATTTTTCAGTTCCTGGTCTTGGCCCTTCTCACCACCTGGAATCTCAGTTACCTTTTAGTCCAGCATTATGATTTTAATAATTTTTGGAGAAAATTTGTGCAGCTGCCCCAAGGGGGACTAGCGACACGAGCTGAAACCCTCTTCTTCATGTCAGTACTCCTGCTGTGTAACTGCTAAATGGGCCCCCTGACATTCCGGCTGTGTAACCGCTGAATGGGTTCCCTCCCCAACTGAGACACAGGACTCAAGAGGCAGGGTTGATTCGCCCTTGGCTTCAGGCAAACAAGTCACCATTTGAGTGGAACAGAATACAATTAACAAAAATAATACTGCTCTGTGTCCATTTGTGCCATTGTTTGTGCTGGAACAGAAATCTAACCAGAACCTATTCTTCTAGAAACTCTCAAAGGGACTGCAAAGCTCACTTTCAGGACCAGTTATGTGCACTATACCCAAGTCTCACCAAGGGGCACTCAGTAGGCTCCCTGGGTGACTGGCTGCAGCAAGACAGGGGGGAGGGCAGGGAGGCTGAGGGTCTCTCTAGACACTCATCACATAGCTGAAGAAGCTAAGGCCCACAGTGGAGAGGGGCCAGCCCAACACCCCCACGTCATCAGGCAAGACCAGAGTCAAGGTCTACAGACCCCATGGGCTGACACTAAACAGGCAACACTTATCAGAGTCCTGGGCCTTATCTTTTCAAAAAGAGAAACAGCAAGGACATTCGGTGATTGATAAAACGCCAACGGCTTACAAAAGAACAAGAAAAAACCCATAAATCCAACTTAACTGCAGAAAGATGAAAGAGTAATATTTAGTTTAAGAAGACTTGTAAAAATCTCTTACTTAAATTATTTAAAATGCCATGGTCAAAATTTACCTGCACCAAGATCACTGGACCCATTTCCCTAAGGAAAATCCAGGTCACCAGCCTCGAAATCTCTCACAGGCAACTCATGCCTCGTAATAAATGACCCACACTGAAACTGGTAACTCACATTTTAATTTGTTAGGAGAAACTGACATTTACCTCTATAATAACATCCCTGCCTGCTATTTGCAAGCTGCCCTCAGAGGAGTTCAGGAGGTTGTGTTTCAAAGATACATGGTTTTCTGCAAAGTGACGTTACCATTCCCCTAACCAAGAGGTAAAGTTTGTCCCTGTTCCTCTTGAATCTGGGCTCATCCTGGGATTGGAACTGGGAAGAACTTCTGAAGCTGGACCTTAGAGATCTGCAGCCGCCGTCTTTGCCTTGAGGATCCCATTTGTGGACCCAGCCACCATGGTGAGGGGAAGCCAGAGCAGCCAGCAGAACAGGCCTGCAAGGGGTGCAGGTAGATAGTCAATAGCCAGCATCAGGTGCAGGCTGGGCTCAGTGCCTCACACCTGTAATCCTAGCACTCTGGGAGGCTGAGCCAGGAAGATTGCTTGACCTCAGGAGTTCAAGACCAGCCTGAGCAAGATAGAGACCCCATCTCTACTATAAATAGAAAAACTAGCCAGGCAAGGTGTTGGGCACCTGTAGTCCCAGCTATTTGGTAGGCTGAGGTAGAAGGATTGTTTGAGCCAAGGAGTACGATCATCCCCCAGTCATAGCAGCTCCTGAGAGCCTGACTACTGGCTCCCTGGTCAGTTCTGGACAATGTGCTTGCCACAGTTAATAGTTAAGTCACTCACTGGCATTGAAGCAAATAAGGGACACATTTTACTGTGAGCTATGACACCACAGCACTTTACCCAGGGAAACAATGAGACTGTCTTAAAAAAAAAAAGCCTTCTGGCCATGCCCACACCCTAGCCAGCACCACCTGAAACAAGGATTGCCTGGCCAGCTCACAAATCCATCCCAACTTACTGGTTTCAGGATCTGAGTTTGGGTGACGTAAGGCAACAATAGGGGACAGAGTGCCAGGTACCCCCAGACCAAAGTGGGCAGTCCAGAAGAGCACCCACCTGCACTGTGACTCACTGTACACACACACCAGGCTAAACATTTGGGATATGTGATTTTTTAAAGTAAGCTTCAATTTTAAACAAAATTTTGTTTTAGGCTTGGTGCCTATAGCTCAGTGGCTAGGGCACCAGCCATATACAGCAGGGCTGGCAAGTTCAAACACGGCCCGGGACTGCCAAACAACAATGACAACTACAACATAAAACTAGCTGGATGTTGTGGCAGGCACCTACTGCCCCAGCTACTTGGGAGACTGAGGCAAGAAAATCCCTTAAGCCCAAGAGTTTGAAGTTGCCGTGAGCTGTGACATACGGCCCTCTACCAAAGGTGACGTAATGAGACTCTGTCTCAAAAAAAAAAAATTTTGTTTTAAACCAAAAAAAATGTGTGTGCTTAGTTTACAGAGGATGCCAAAAAAATGTATACACATTTTAACATAAGGAAAAATGTGTTAAAATTATAATAAGTCACGTTTGACTTTTGCAATTACAAGAGGTGCTCAAACATGACGTGTTCATCTTTTGTTACTGGTATATACTGAGTATTACAATCCTAATACAGCTTTTTCCTTTCTGAAAATGTACACACATTTGGGGGCCCCTTTTGTATACATATAGTAGAACCTCCACAGCCGACCCCCTCCTTACACTGACCACCACCTTGAGTTGACCTAATCTTCATAGGCCGGACATGCACCACATGTACATGTCAGTACAGCAGGCCTAGTTCCCTGTGTTGACCACCTCTGTGTGCTGATTAATCTGTTACCATCACTTGGGTGGTCAACTGGCAGCGGGTCTACTGTATACACAAACACACACTTTTCAAGCCCCAGAGGCACCAGACAGAGGAGATAAGGCTCCATCTGCTCTGTGCATCTGGAGACTGAAGTCACGGCCCACCAGAGCCCTGCAGAGCCCTTCTCCAATGAATTCAACTTTCCTCATCTGTGAAATTGGGAAGATAACACCTCACAGAGTGGCTGTGACCCTCCAGATCACAGGAGAGCTTATAAAACCCACACTGTTAGAGCGAGTGTCCATGAGATCACAACAGCATGATGACAGGAGACCGTCTTGCTGGGCCACAAAGACTCTGCTGTCTGTCCTGGCAGCATCCACACTGGCCATTTCCTGAGGTGACTTTCTGACCACATGGCTGCAGCGGTAAGGCTGACTGGTAATGTTCTTCTAACAGGGGTGACAGTGGACCTCTCCGTGCCCGGCCCTGTTTATTGGGAGGAGGGCAGAGAGGCCTGAGAGTCATGTCCTGGAGAGGTGGCCCCATGATTATGCTGACATCTGCACGTCCGCCTGAGAGCCGACTACAGGCTCCCTGGTTAGTTTTGGACAACGTGCTTGCCACAGTCACAGTTGAGTCGCTCACTGGCCCTGAAGTAAATAAGGAAGACATTTTGCGTCAGCTTATTCATGTCTGATGTAAAAGTTAAGGCACCAGACACTCAAGAAGGCACACAGGACACTGAATGGCACCTTAATTATCTGTGCCAGAACCCACCCGATTCCCCACAACGCACCAGCGCCTGTAACCCCACTTCCATACTGGCTCTCTGATGGGTGCTCTGGCCAGCCCTGCCTGCGTCAAACCAGCACTTCCCGGAGCAGCAGAACAACCCTTTCTCAGGGGTTGGTCCTGTCACTGTCTGGAAGTGGCAAGTCCTTCCCACCATGGAGGAAAGGGCAGCCCCATGGCAGAAGCAGCAGGAAGGCTGGACTCTGGCCCCACGTGCCTGGTGCCTGGGTCTTAGAGGGAGGGAGTCTGGCGGCCTCACATTCAGCCAACACTAGGCCAGGCTCAACTCCTTCAGCCGACCCCACACCCTAGTCCATGGATCTGGAAAACCACATGACTCCTACGGGGGCAGGGACGCTGCTTCAAGGGCCAGTGAGAGGCCCCTTCCTCAGGCATGAGATGTACTCCCTCCCTCCATCCCTCGATGGCCCTGCCTGGCTCAGACCTATAATCCCAGGAACTCTGAGAGACCATTGCAGGAAGATCACTGGCGTTCAGGAGTTGGAGACCAGCCTGAGCAAGAGCAAGACTCCATCTCTACTAAAAATAGAAAAACTAGCTGGGAATTGTGGTGGGTGCCTATAGTCCCAGATACTCAGGAGGGTGAGACAAGAGAATCACTAGAGTCTAAGAATGCAAGGTTGCTGTGAGCTGTGAAGATGATGCCACGGCACTCTAACCTGGGTGACAGAGTGAGACTCTGTCTCAAAAAAAAAAAAAAAAAAAAAAAGAAAGGAAGGAAGGAAGGGAGAGAGGGAGGCAGGAAGGGAGGGGGAGAGGGAAGGAACAGCATAAACAGGTGAGCCGGTCACTTCTCCAAACTCTGTGGTCTCAACCTCCATTCACTCATTCATTTGTTCACTCACCACACAATGATCAAATCAAGTATCAGGACCCCAATACCAGACCTCCGGGCACTCAGAGATGAGAAAGAACTAAAACGGTCTCCAGGAAGGAAGAAAATAATGAATTCTACAAAGGGAGCATCAGAGGAAACATCCCTCACAGACATTTTGTTGAAAATGTCTCAGAATAACACAAAGAATAAATGTCACCAACTGTCCTTCTAACAAGGCTGACAAGAAAGGAAAAACATGAGAACCCCAATAATTCATAAATTATCATCAAATATTTGTTTCAATGATTAAAATAAGTGTTAGGCTGTAAACAGTCAACTAGCCCTAATGTCCACATAAAACTGTTACACAAAACCCAAACCAGTTCGATGTTATCTAAAACTAAACTTTGCACCTGTTTATACAATCCTACCACTGGCACTCCTCTCTTCCCCGTGTCCCAAACTAAAAACTGGAGAATTGCCTGCCAGCGCTACCTCGGAGCCACATGGTTGGTAGCCCAGTCCTAACAGACTGACCTGAAAAAGGTCCATAGGTTCGCTGCCTAGTGACCCTTCTGATGACCAAGGTCAAGCCACCCTCAGCTCTCACTGGGAAGTGAGGCTTTCTAACCTGCCTCCTAAGGTCCAATCAACTCCCCTCTGATTTTTTTTTTTTTAAGTAAAGGAAATAAACCTCTGAAAACCCAAGAGGTTTCAGAAGAAGATTCTGAAAGCAGAATTTCTGATGGACAGTATTGCAGCTGTCCTATCATCCTCACCTCCCCCCAAAGAGACAGTTGTAAGTTTATTATTCTAAAGCTTCTGTGAGCAAAGGCTAAGTTTCCAGTGAGTGGCAGGGAGGGTTAACAGCCCAGATCCTTGCGCATGGCTTTATTAAGAACAGAAGGGGTGCCTCTGGGCTTTGGAAAGTTCCAGGGGAATTCGGAGTTGAATGGTACGATAGTGTGCAGGAAGGCAGGAGTCAAAACGCCTAGACGCACAAAAATGAACTCCGCCAGCTGCTCCGGGAGGAGGCGGAGAGCAGGCTCCCCGTGAGCTATTTCTGTGCTTGAAAGAAAAAGAGGGGGCAGCACTTCCTGAATCCCTGCCTAAAATTAAAAGCTTTGCAGAGGGGGAGGGGAACACATGGTGAAACAGAAGTTTTATTTTACAAATTAAAATTGGGAGGTGGAAACTCAAATGCTTAGTTATGGGTTTTGGCCCTGCTGCTAAAAATGTGGCTAAAAGATGGAGAGATGGGGGCTTTAACAGGAAGCCTATCCTCCGGAGATAGCCATACACACACACAAAATAAAGCCAGCAGCCTGATTAGAAATGCTCTTCCCCACATAGAACCTGACACGTTTCACAATGAGAGGCTTACAGAGACCAGCACACACCCCAACACCCACGGGGGGTTGGTCACCAGAGAGCACAAGTGTGTGCAATGTTTATAGCCATGAACTAATTTCCGTCCTGTGTTCAAGAAGGCTAAGACCCAGCGAGGGCGGCTGCTCATGGACACAGGTGCTAACAACATGAGGGGTAGGGTCTGGGGCATCTGAGGGGCACATCTGGAAGCTGGTAAGGACGAGGCCTTCAGGAGTCTCCCAAGCCCGCCAGGGTGCCCTAGACTGACAGGGACTGGGACATCTCTCCCCCAAGCATCTCTCCCTGCCTACAGGCAAGGGAAGGAATGGGAGGTAAGAGGCAACAGGGGAACAGGATCCCCCGGGAATCCAGGCTCACAGGGCAGTGCAGGCCTCCAGAGCTGAGAACCAGAACTGCTGGGGAAGTCCTTGAGGTGTGCCTCTGCAGGGGTCACACTGAAGACGCAGGGTGAATAGCATTAAAGCAAAACAGGCACAATACAAGCCTACCTGTGATTCCCGGCTGCACCGGGAGCGTCTAGAGCACCCTGACTGCAGCACAGCCTCCTCCACCTCAGCTCAGGAAGTGGGCAAAGACATGTCCACTCACTGGGATGGAGAGTTTCTAACTGGCAGAGAGTGAGAGGCAGAGTCAGGGGAGAAGAACCAGGAGCCACGAGCTGGGAGAGACGCTGACACCACCCGGCTGAGAAGCCCAGAGCTACAGAGGCTGCAGATTCAGGAGCTGCAGGGTGATGCCGAACGGGTCACAGAAGGTTACTGGGTAATGGGGTGAGCACAGATCACAGACTCTGAGCAGTTCAAAAACTGAATGGTGGTCTGAAAAAAGCAGCAGTAAGAAAAGTGTGTCCACAGAAGGTAATCTATGAACAGGACGCTAGCTCACACTGGGGAATGCACTTTGGAGTCTTTGCAGATGGCAGCCAGAGCCAGAGGAAATAGAGGCTGGGCCAGGTGTGTGGAGGAAACACGTGTCTCCTGCAATAGGAGGTGATGGTTAGGGGTGCCAGAGCCGAACAATATGTTACGGAATTTTTTCAAGCTGACTGATGTCATGCTGGTAGCTGCGAAGGAGCCACGGGAAGAGTATTTTCACTGGGAAAATCAGCAAAGGCAGATCACCATAACTCCAGCGAGCTGAAAACCTTCACCCATGCACCCTCAGCCAGAACCTATTTTTAGAGGTGCAGATGCTGTCAGTGATCCCCCTGCAACACCACCAGTAAATGGGGAGTGGACTGGTGGGGAGGGCAGAGAACGCACCTACACCTCATGGGAGGGAGGCAGAGGGCAAAGGCAAGATCCGTGCTGCTCCTCAGGGCCTCTGGGAAGTCCCACCAGGAAGTGCTGACACGCAGGTGGGGGCAGCTGCAGCTCCTGGCTGCAATCTGGGCCTGGTCACTGTGGCTGCAGCATCGTGGACCAGACACACAGAAGCCCTCTCTGGGCATGAGCTGATGCAGATGCAGGATGCTGGGGGGAAAGGGCAGCCAGCCAGTGGGAGGCCCTACCCGGTCAGAGACAAGGGAGCACAGAGCAGGAGGCACTTGGGTTCAAGTCTCAGGAGACAGTGAGCCCACGGCTCTGCCACTGCCAGATGGAACCATCCTTCCAGGGGCCCGGGCTGAGCCTGTGGCCCTAATTAAACCAATTAAGTGGGAATTGTTGGTTTACAAGGGCAGATACCATCCTGAGGGAGAGAATTTAGAAAATACCCTATACTTTGCTGCCATTGGCAGGCAACATTCATGAAATAGTCTAATTTTTTTTTTTTTTTTTGAGACAGAGCCTCAAGCTGTCCCCCTGGGTAGTGCTGTGGCATCATAGCTCACAGCAACCTCCAACTCGGGGCTCAAGCGAGTCTCCTGCCTCTGCCTCCCAAGTAGCTGGGACTACAGGCTCCCACCACAATGCCCGGCTATTTTTTGGTTGCAGCTGTCATTGTTGTTTGGCTGGATTCAAACCGGCCACCTCAGGTGTATGTGGCCGCTTGAGCCACAGGCATAAAGCCTATCAAATAGTCTATTAATTACCACCATTGTGGAAAGAAAGGTTTCTAGTGGTGGAAACTGCAGATATCTAAAGTGATTCTTGGGATAAATGATGCAAATAACACACAGTATTCAAACGGAGTGAAGCCCCAGTGCCCGAGCTCTAAGAGCTGCTGAATTCAGCTCTGACTCCTCTGTCAGGAGGCATCCTGTCAGGCATCCTCATTCCTGTGTTACAGAGGAAGAAGATGAGGCAGGGTCAGAATCCAGACCCAGGTCTATTTCTATTCCTCTTCCTTCACAGGCCCTCAAAGTTTCAGGAACTGTGTCTGCAATTTCCATTTTGATCGGCTGCTCTACCAAGACGAGGTCGGGCAGGAGACAACAATCACCTATCACAGAGTTTCCTGAATGAAGAATCCACACAGGCAGCAGGGGATACAGAGTACTGCTTTAGCTTTGCTTTACATTTGTGTGCCCATGCGGCCTGGCCTCGGCACTCTGTCCTCCCAGGCTCCCTCCAGGGCTGGGCTCCCCACCCTGATGCATTGACAGGGTCCAGACAGGCACTCGAACAAGGGTTATTCTCATCACAAGGGCACATCTGCTTTGAATTCAGAACCTCATATTCTCCAGGTGCTCTCACTGTGTCCTGAAAGCCTAGCTGCACGGGGTGGGTGTGGGGAAACCTCAACCAGTGAACACATTTGCTCCAATTATTGCTCAAGCAACAGAGGTCAACAAGTTAGAATTGGTGTGGAGGGCTCGGCACCTGTAGCTAAGGCACCAGCCACATACACCTAAGCAGGCAGGTTCGAATCCAGCCCCAACCTGCCAAACAACAATGACGGCTGCAACCAAAAAATAGCCAGGCATTGTGGCGGGCACCTGTAGTCCCAGCTACCTGGGAGACAGAGGCAGGAGAATGGCTTAAGCCCAGGAGTTGGAGGTTGCTGTGAGCTGTGATGCCATGGCACTCAACCCAGGGTGACAGCTTGAGGCTCTATTTCTAAAAAAAAAAAAAAAAAAAAGAATCAGTGTGGAGTAACAGGCTTGGAGTTCAACAAGTTTCCAAGGGCACCTCACACACCCTGGTTTAAACAACAAAAGACATTTGCAGCCATGACATGCCTTACTGATAGACTTATCCCTTCCGCTAAGTCACAGGATGGTGCCTGGAAGAGTTACCCTCACTTTACAGATGCCGAGAGCCTTCAAGGCAGACGGGTCTAGCCTGAGGCCCCTGCAGGATGCTGCCGGGCCCACGTTCTCTCTCCAGGTGTGCCTCCCGCACAGGGGATGGATCATCACTGCTGCTAATTAAGGTGCCAAGCACAGTCAAGACAGGTGGCAAACTGGTGCGGATTCATCTCAGCCCTGTGTGAGTCCACTTATTTGCTACAACACAATGTAGAATAATGACTGACAATGTTTTAAAAAACAGGAAAGATTTTTAAATTATATGATTTAGTTAAAACCAATGTGTTACTTCAAAAGAATAGTATGATTGCCCTTTGGCCTCTTTAGGGGGCAGGGCTAGTCTACCCTGTATAACTATAGCTTAAATTTATGCCACACTAAGACATAAATCTTCCATGAGAATTACACTCAACTAGACAAGCCAACATGGTCCTGTCAGCCCGGACAAATATCACAACAGCTTCAAAATCCTCCACAGTGGCTTCCCAGCAGGGCCCAGCAACGCTGCCCCAACGCCCCACCAAGGCACTACAAGGGACAGCGTGCCACAGGGTAAGGCGCCAGGCTGCTGATGGCCATGGTCACTCGGGTGACATACTTCCTAGTTAACAGTGGCTTGGTCCTATAGACTGCCTTCAGGTCCAAGAAAACCCCAAAGTGCCACAATCCCTGTTGCTGCCTGGGGCCTAGGTTATTTTAGATTTATAAACCTTAACTTCTATACAATGATAACCATCAGTGTGCACATGAAAAGCCACAGGGAGCTTGACTGATTTTGAGCAGGACACAGAGCCATGCTTTGGGATGGCTTCTGCTGCTGGGAATTCTCACAGTGGGGCCATTCACTCCCTGGAATCTGGGCCTCAGGGATAATGATTCCTGGAGGAAAAACAGCCACATGTATAAACACACCTTCAGTGAGGTGACAGGGGTGAGGTGACTGCCTCTTCTAATTGGAAGGTGGGAAAAAAAACAAGCACAGACAGCCTACCAGGCCTGGGCTCTCATGGAAAAGGGGCAAAAGTGCCCCCAAAAGCAGAATGTGAAGATGCTCCGCAGCTCTTCCAACACCAGCGACAACCTACAAAGAAAAAAAGACACGGAAGCAACCAGTATGTCCCAGCAGGTGCCGGGATATCAGGTGTGGCACATCCAGACAGGGGAATATCATTCAACTATAAAGAAATGAGCTACTACCAAGTCATGAAAAGACTCGGAGGAGCCTTAGGTGCATAGCACTACGTGAAGAAAGCCAGTCTGAAAAGGTTCCGTACAGTGCAATTCCGACTCCAAGACATTCTGGAAAAGTCAAAACTGTGAAACCAGTAACAAGACCCAGGGTTGCCTGGGACTGAGCATGGGGGAAGATGAGAACATACATCCCAGAGGACTTCAGGGCAGTGGGCGACTCCGTGACACGACACTGGCAGACACACTCATCCCAACCCACAGGATGCGCCACACCCAGGGTGAACTCCAGAACCAACCGGGGACTTCGGTGACAAGGGCGAGTCAATGTAGGTACATGGGTTGCCACAAACGCACCACTCGGGTACAGGGACGCAGACAGCCAGAGAGTCAGGGTCTCTGTGCCTGTGTGCATGTCTGTGAGTTCTCTGTACTTTCCCCTCAATTGTACTGTAAACCTAAAACTGCTCTGAGAATAACATCTATTCATTTCAAAAACAATTTTAAAAGTCAGCTGTCAAACATTAAAACACATAAACCCACACACACATAGTTTGGCAAATATAGATGGGGACCCACAATCGTCAGGCAGAATGGGACTCCCACTGTCCTGTGGGACCCAGCTTGGTGACTGGCCTAGAACAAAACTCAGGAGATGCTGGTTGAATTAAAAGGCTTTAAAATTCACCACCACCACCCTCAGAGAAAGGGATGGGGAAGGAAGAGGAAGGATGTGTGAAAACCTGCTGGGATGGAGATGGCAGAGAGAGGCAGAGCCCGAGGGGCCTGGGGCAGGACCACTGCTGGTCTCAGGCAGGGCATGTACCTGCTCACTCCCCTGTCACCTGTAAGAGGAGTCAGAAGAGGACCCCTGAAAGGGCTGTGTGACAAGCAATCAGCACGTTCCTGAGAGTCCCTCAGCAGCACTGGCTGATCTGTCCTCCTGAGCACACAGCATAAACCAGTCCATGGCCAGACTCTGAGATAAGCACCTCATGCCACCCCTAAACTGCCCATCCCCCGTTCAGATGAAGAGGCTGAACTTCAGGAGAAGAACAATGTTGCCGGAAGATATGGACGGAGGCCAGGAAAGTGATAAACACACCATCTACAGAAGAGCTCTGTGCAGGCACAGCCAGGCTCTCTATTGCTAGTTATGAAAAGTTTCTTGGTCCTTCTTTTTTAACTTACAAACTCAGGTGGTTTGTTCTTAGGAAAAAATACATTAAAATGTCACTACTCTTACCCCTTGGGGAGGTAACAGCAGACACCCCATGTTAAATGCGGTTGCACTGAGTACCGCCTGCTACGTTCCTCCACCATGAGCAAGGAGCACACGGATCCTGCGGAGGATGCTGCCTCCACGGGCCCGGCAGTGAGCAGAGCAGAGCAGAGCAGATCCTGGAAAATGAGGCTTTGAGGCCACAGGGATGACAAGGTCTGGACACAGAAGACTGGACAGCCCAGGGGTTTCTGGTGGCTGCGAGCTCAGTGCTCAGCAAAGCAGCAGTTCCTCCCGGCCTCTGTCTGGGCACATAGGTGAGGAAGCCCAGCACATAAACACTCACTGTGGCAGCCGAGGCCCCAGCACATAGTTGACGAATAGCTGTGGGCAGAAGGGACAGAGGCCGCCCCAGCCCAGCATCTCAGGGGCAGGGCGGGGGTTCTCAGACAGATGTCAGTGACACAAGACCAGCACAGCCTTCAGGGGGAGGATGGAGTGAGGGGTGGAGCATTCTCGGGCATCCTTCACAGGAGAGAAACCGAGACACAGCCCAGGGACAGCGAGCCCTGAGCCAGGTGGGACAAGTATTACCCCGCTCTGTTTCAGAGCAGCTGGCCTAGCGTGGGGCTTCCCAGGAGGCAGAACGGGCTCTGAGGGCACAGGAGCCAGGTGGCTGGAAGGCCTCAGCTCTGATGTGGGTCCCTGAAGACGGCACAGAACCAAAGAGCCCATGAAAACAGCAAAAGCTTCAAAATGCAACATCTGTGAATCCCGGACCCCAGAAGCTACATTTCACCTCCCAGCTCTGTGTTTCCACCTGGACAAGGGCAGGAGTTCAACCTCTGGGAGACGGCAGGCCTCCTAAACTGGCAGCAGTAGCTCTGGTCATTCAGGGAGATGCAGCTATCTGAAGATAAAGGTTAACAACCAGACATATAAGTTAATGGTTAAAACTTGTCGGTTAAGCCACTGGATATCTGCTGACACCTGGGACAAAAATCTGTGGATCTTTTCTGAAGAAGCTGTAAACCTGGGTCCTGTGTTTTCTGTAGCAGACAAGCACCACCCAGAGACCACACCTTCACCCAGAGACCACGTCTTCACCCTGAGACCACGCCTTCACCCCAGACCACGCCTTCACCCCAGACCACGCCGTCACCCCCTCCCCTTCTCCAAGAGACCACGGCTTCACCCCGAGTCCACGCCCTCACCCCAGACCACCCCTTCACCCCGAGGCCACACCTTCACTCCAAGCCTCTCTGGAATCAACATGGGGATCACGGGTGCAAGGCCAGCAAAGGCCCCCAAGGTGACGGGAGGTAAGGGCACCACGCCCTGTGTGGGTGGTAGAGGTAGAGGGGACCTGCTGATGTTCCCAGGACCTGCGGGCAGGCCCAGCTGGGCTGGGACACGCTCTCCCCAGGGAAGAAAGCGGCAAGCGTGTCACCAAGTCCTCCTCAGACAGTAAGCTGGAGTGTAGGTGAAGGCCGCCCAAATGGAACACAAAGGCATGGGCAGAGAGGGCACCTGCAGGGGCTAAGCAGCTGGACAGAGCCTAGGACGCCTCTCCTCTCTCTGCATTCGCCATTGGTGAAACCTGAAAGGCGGCTTCCCTCTTCCCAAGTGGAGGCAGCCCCAGCGTTCCTGTATTGTACATGCAAAGCGACACACATCTGGAGCCCAAAGGCCAGGAGGCTGGCCATTCCTTGGGCTTCTCATAAGGACCAGCTACGGGGGCTCCTCAACCTTAGCCCATGTGTGTGTTTCAGCTTGACTAACTTGTGTTTGGTCCCTATGTAGAAGCGTAAGTTTGAAAAAACATTACCTGGAGGTCTACAGGTAACCTGACAACTCTAGATTACACTCAGTACCTTACACAAAGTAGCTCTTTACTAACCAGGCACAAGGGCAGAAGTGAAGGGGCCAGGGGCTGGGGCAGTGCAGGCTGCAAGGATGGGGTTCCTATGTCCTAGGGCTCCCCTCCCCCTGACCTAAGCTCCAAAGATGCCCCTGCATTCCCTTCAGTGGAGTCACCACCCGGCTCCCCTTCCTCCCCGTATCTCCTCCCAGAGTCTATCTTCCTAAACTGGCCCATTTCTGCTACTTCCCTTCTCAGTTTTGGTAATGAGTCAAGTGACGCCTGGAAAAACCACTCATGATGCCCAAATGGCTCACATGGCCCAGTGAGTAAGCCTGCAGCATTCCAGTAAGCAAGACAGTTGAAATCCCAGACCCTCAAGTCATTGTACATAAATTATTGTACATTGTACATAAATTGAGGTTATCATAATCAACAGCTAAAAGAAAGTAATTTTTCTGTGCATTTTAGAGAACTATTATTGTCTATTTCACACATGAAGAAACTGAGGTTCAGAGCCTGTCTTATTAGTGCATGCAGGCTGCTATAACAGAATATCTTAGACCGGGAGGCTTCTAAACAACAAGAATTTAGTTCTCACAGTTCTAGAGGCTGGAAGTCCAAGGTCAAGATGCTAACAGACCTGGTGTCTGATGAGGGCTCCTGGGTTCTTAGCTGGTACCACCCAGCTGGGTCTGCAAGTGGCTAAAGGGGCAAGGGGGCTTTCTGGGGCCTCTTTCTAAGGGTACTAATCCTCTTCAGCACCACCACCCCCATCCTCATAACCCTATCACTTCCCCAAGGCCTTACTTCCAAACTGTCGCCTTAGGAGCCAGGTTTCCACATGTGAATTTGGAGGAGACACAAACATCCAAACCACAGCAATGGGGACTAGATTAGTTTCGGCAACAAAAAGGCCCCACTGGGTCCAAAGCCCAGATCTCTGCCTCCATCTGCCCACTGAGACACACAGCCTGGCCTGAGGGTCCCAACCTGGGTTCCAGGGGTCCCAACTATGACTCAGTCTCTCTGCCTGAGTTCCCAGATGATAGCTCAATCCCCATTTCTGCAAGATGGTCTCCCCACATCCTCAGAGCCATCGATGGAGCAACACAGCCTAATCACAGCCTATCAGGGGGCCACACCCTCCAGAAAGCACACAGAGCCCTGGCCTCTGTGGCTCCTTCAGGCCTGTGGACACAGGCACAAGTATCCCACTACCAAGGGGACAAAGGGGGATGCTGTAAGGGGATTTATGAAATACATACCTGCACCAGGTCATGGGTCTGCCATGAGACCAAAGCTTCACAATCTTCCAAGAAACATGGGTGCACACTATCTAGGGAGCCCACACGGTAATCAAACATCCAAACCCAAGGGCAATAACGTGACAGAAGCCACAGCCACATTTCAGTTCCTTGAAGACCAAGTTGTTCCCCCAGCCTCACACCCCCACCAGCCCCCACAGGAGCTGCTGAGAATTTATGGCCCTCATATCCCAAACAACACTGGCATTATATTTTTGGAATGAGAAGGTGCTTTGTTATTGCCGGTGGCATTCTCTCCCCTGCCGTTCAAAGCTGTATTATCAAAAAAAAAAAAAAAATGAATAGGGATACATTTCCCCCCCACTGTGATCTGATAGGGGTAAAAGCTTATCCTTCCCTCAGCAAACTGGTGATTGCTGTAGTTAGAAATTCCATATTCAGTGAGAGTTGAGGCTTGTGGAATATTCTTTGAACTAAAGAATTCAATCTCCTAAGCAGCCCACAGTGGGCTCCATTTAAAGAAATGGAAGGAACAACAGTGGCTCATCTTTGCAGCTGCAGCCTGAGAGATGGCCAGGCCCAGTGACAGGGACCAGCGGCCCATCCCCTTCTCCCATGCCTGCAGGGTGATGAGGTGCAGGCTATGAGAACAAGGGGCCACCAAGGTGGAGACCCCAGCGTGAGTGGCACACACATCCTCCCTGGGAAGGGAACCTCCCCAAGTCTGAAAAACTCCCCCAAGGTGGAATCTTCTCCACTCACCACTGCATTCAGAAGCCCCGCTCCCACACGACCCCTTCGACTCGAGGTACATGGCACCCATCAAGAAAGCAACTGCCTGTGAGTGAAAAAACCTGAAACAGAGCCTGGCAGAAATCAGCCACACCTAGGAATGTGTAGGAAAAAAAAGCCGCCTCAGCTGGAAAAGGGGAAGGGGACCGAGAGTGAGAGCAGAAATGCTCCAAGTAGGCCCCATGAGGGTGTGAGGGGCACCCACGTGGCGTCTGGGAAAAAGAGGAAGGGCAAGGAGGCGCGAAGAAGGATGGAGGGTGCTGGTTTGAGGTTGGGAGGTGGCAGTGCCAGGGGCTGTGCCAACCTCTCTGTTCCTGCACCTGCTCAGCAGTCTCCACACAAGAGTTTAAAAACAAAAGCTATTTAATTTCTTGGGAAAAGAAACAGTCCTGGACTAGTCTAATTCTTCCATCTTTGTGTGTGCACACACACATAGATGTATGTGTATGTGAACATGTGTGGGTTTGTATGTGCACATGCACATGTGTATATGTGTATTTAGCATATACGCATTTGTGTGTGCACACATGTATGCGACTGTGTGCATGTTTGTGTGTGCACATGTATGTCCAAGTATGTGCATGTTTGTGTGTACACATGTGTGTATGTGTGCACGTGTTTGTGTGCACAGTATGTATGTGAGCATGTGCATGTTTGTGTGCACACATGTGTGTATGTGAGCATGTGCATGTTTGTGTATACACACGTGTGTATGTGAGCATGTGCATGTTTGTGTGCACAGCATGTGTATGTGAGCATGTGCATGTTTGTGTGTACACACGTGTGTATGTGAGCATGTGCGTGTTTGTGCACAGCATGTCTATGTGAGCATGTGCGTGTTTGTGTGTACACACGTGTGTATGTGAGCATGTGCATGTTTGTGTGCACAGCATGTGTATGTGAGCATGTGCGTGTTTGTGTGCACAGCATGTATGAGCATGTGCATGTTTGTGTATACACACATGTGTGAGCATGTGCGTGTTTGTGTGTACAGCTTGTGTATGTGAGCATGTGTGTGTTTGTGTGTACACCTTGTGTATGTGAGCATGTGCGTGTTTGTGTGCACAGCATGTGTATGTGAGCATGTGCAGGTTTGTGTGTGCACAGCGTGTGTATTGAGCATATGCATGTTTGTGTGCACATGTGTGCATATGAGCATGTGCATGTTTGTGGGTGCACTGCACACGTGTGTATGTGTATGAGCATGTGCATGTTTGTGTGTGCTTATGCACATGTGTTTGTGCACTGCCCATGGCGGGGGATGGGGGAGGAAACCAGCCACCAAATCCTCACATGGAAAACACACCCACATGCAGTGAGTTCCCAGTAACACGAAGTCCATTTCCAGCACAATCTTCCACTCAGGACTGAGGATGGGCTGGAAATTCTTGGGAGCAGCTGACCCCTGAGTTCTGTAATAGCAGCAAAATATCAAAAGTCTCAAATTGCATCTCCCCAGACCTACGGCTACAGGCAGGTGGTGGTGGCAATCCTGCCTGCTGGGACACCTGACAGTCTATGGGGTGACACGCTGTAGCCCCACTGCAGACTAAAACCAAACTTCAAACGTGGAGATGTAGACTCCATTCCTAGGAAATCTAGGGGTACAAACCCCACACCTAGGAAATCTGGGGTACAGATACCATACTTAAGAAATTCACAGTGCAGACACAATACCAAGGAAATCTGGAGCTGTAAATGTCTTATCTAAGATACCTGGGGATGCAGTCCAATACCTAAGATACTCAGGAGTACAGACACCATACCTAGGAAATCTGGGGTACAGACAAAATACTTAAGATATCCTGGGGTACAGATGCCATACCTAGGAAGACCAGGGTACAGAAATAATACCTAATATGTCTGGGGTTACATGGGCCACATCTAGGTATTGGGGGTGGGGGTCAGACACAATACCTACGATATCCAGGGATACAGATGCCATGCCTAGGATATCCGGGGGTACAGACACTATTACAGGGAGAAAGCCCTGTGCTTTTTTCTTGGGGTGTCCATCATTTACTTCCCCACTGGTCAAAGCTCTAATTCCAAAGGGACACAGGCAGGTGTCCCGCACTCTGGGGGGCCACTGGACAATCTAACCTCTCCAGGAACTCAAAAGCTCAGCATGACCACCCCTACTCCAGGGTCCCCAGAGCTCGAGGACAGCTAAAAACTCTAACCCATCTATGTACAACTGTCTTAGAAAGCGAGGTCAGCAAAGTCCCCCTGGCCAGGCAAGTGCCCTGGACGCTCTCCATGCCTCCCCCTCTGCCCAGAGATGCAGCGTGCCAAGGCCACGAGAAGCCAGGGATCATCTGTCATGGAGAAAGAGCTGGTGACATAGCCAGGAGAAAATTACTGACTTCTTATCTGAAATCAAATTCTGTAGAATTATTTTCTATAATTAAAACCACAGATTTCAAAGCTCTTCAGTTTATTATTGAGATGAAAAGTATACACCCCATCGAAAAGTATCTACCAGCCATTTCTTTCCTTAAGTGTCTCCTTTCCATGGCCACTATCCAAAGGTACCCCCCCAAGTCTATCATTCAACGAAGGCCAACTCAGCTATAAAGAGTCCCACGGGAAAGCAACGGAATGCTTACCTTGGCTTCACATTTCTTGTGGCAGGAATACTTGCAGGCTGGAAAAAAAAGAGAGAGAGAGAGAGAGAGAATGTGTGTGTGTCAGAGTCTCTCCAGCAAGACTTTCTACTTCTCCAAGCTCTCTGGATCCTTGACAAAGTCCAGCTTAACACGCCCATGGGCAGCCTCTCCCTGACTTGTGGCACAGCCAGATTTTGGACAGTGGGCAGTGAGAACCTGGTGGGCAAGAGCTGAGTTACAACCATTCCCCATCAGCAAGAGCAAAACGGCTCAGGTGGGAACGTCTGAGGCGCAGGGCTGTGAGCCAAACTAGATCCCTGAGGAAGAAAGGCAGTGAACCTGAGCAGGACAAAGCATCACTGTGTGCCTAGAAAGGACAGCTGATCCCTAACAAGAGAAATTTGAAAAATGCCCCCTAAAAATGAAAACACAAAAAGCCTCCATAAGAGACAGGACAGAGCCTTTAAATCAGTGACAAAGTCATGTGTTTGATTTCTCAGAGTCTCCGCTTCCGGGCAACCTAAGATCTGACTGTCAGAATAAATTCATGTCTAAATTCCTACAGGAGACTCCTTCAACAGGGGCCATTGTGTGAACCAAGCGGGTCCTGTGTAGGTTCGGAGGTCCTAACAATGCAGACAGAGAGCTGGAACCAATTCAATTTCACAGGCCTCCCACCCTCCCAGAGGTGCAGCTGTGATGCTGAGCCACGAACCTCCCCCACCCCTACTCCCCCCCCACCCCCACCACCCTGCGCATCCTGCAAGCAGAGGGAGGCCTGTGGGACAAGGAGATGCTCAAACATGAAGCAACGGCGCTGAATAACCCAGCACAGCCCCCCATGTGAGCTCTGGCACACTCCCTCATCTCCCCCAAGTTTGCCCAAAAGGGCAGCTATGGGAGGAGAGCAAGAGACCCCTCTACCTGGGCTTCCCCAGGCAGTGCCCGTGACCCTGGGCCTCTATGTTCTCTCACAGAGCTATTGGGGGTCGCATGGAGTCCTGCGGGCACCCAGTTCTAAAGACCTAGTCCTTACACAGCTGTGTGGGACCATGAAGACCACGGCCTCGAAGGCCAAGGTGATGGGTCCCAAATCTCAGCTCTATGATTCAATGATTCAAGGCCCTGTGGGCTTAATAAACTTTCCACTTCCTATCTGCCACTCTGCTGTCCACAGACTACCAGAATCCCTAAGATGAGTGGAGGGCTGAATGAGGATGCAGCAGGTAAGGCCACTGTCCGAGTGCCTGGCAGTTATTAGAACTCCAGGATTTACAGCATGGTTGTTATCTTTACAAGATCTACTTTTAAAACTATCTTTCTATGCCTCTGAGGTTTGTGAGGTTATTTGCAAAAATAAATATTTATTCTACATTTCTTCAAATGAGTACAACACAGGTGACCAGTGATTTCTGAATCAAGACAGATTTGCCTTTGGAGAAAAAGGGGCTCCCACACAAGATTAAAATCCCAGACAGAAGCCAGTCCTGGACAGAGGCCAAGAGACAAGGAGAGACTCCTGAGACATGGAGATGGGTAGTTCCAAGGCCTTTGGCCCCTGGGTGATTGAGAGCCAGAAGGGAGAATTCTCCTGGCCCCGCACATGCCCAGCACCATCTGACTGGACCACAACATCCCACAGCAGTCAGCCTTGGAGACAGCCTCAGTGATCCTCACCTTCTGGCCCCTACCACTGTGTGCACTCCCCTGCCATAGTGAATCAGCAGCCTGTGTGACAAGGTGGCATGGCAGGAGGGATGGTGTGTGATTCTTGTGGCTAATTTAGCGTCACAGCTTCTGCCCTCGTCTCCAGGATCACTCACTGTGCAGTGAGCCAGACATCATGCTGGGAGGTCCAAAAGGAGAACAACTGAGGCCTCTCGTCAACAGCCAGTCCCAGCTCCCAGGCCACAGAAATGTGCCACCCGGGAAGAAGGCCACCAGTCCCAGCAAGCCTTCAGCTTCTTCAGAGACCCTAAGACCCTTCAGAGACATGTAATAAATATTTGCTGTTGTGCCTTAGACTTAATTCTGGGGGTCATTTGTCATGCAGCAGGAGACAATTAACACAACACACCAACTCACACAGAAGAGGGCAGTGGTCTGTGGAAGGCTGGCAATGGTGTGAGGCATCCATGGTGGATGGCTCCTCCGCCACAGAGAGCCATTCGCCAGTGTAAGGCAAAATCATTAAATTCAATAATCTTAGTGAAGTCACAGAAATTGCCCAGGCATTAAGGCTGTGATCCTGAGAGGTAGAGCCATTGTTTCCAGCAAGTAGGAAGGCGACACTGAAAATTTTATGAATGTGTGGACAGAGACTTTCTACCAGAATGCTGGCAACATGGGGCATCATCAAGGTAGCAATCGAGCCGTCCGCCCCACTGCAGCCCAGTTCTGGCTGGCACCGCCCCAGGCCCCATGCAGGACACTTTCCTGTGTGATACCTCATTTGTTCCTCTAAGTAGCCCCTCAGGGAGAAATCATGAGAGCCAAAGTGGCCGCAATGGCCAGTGCAGCTGGGCTTCAACCTGTCTCTGCCTCAAGTCTAGCTTTTCATCTGGCAGTGTGCTCACCACCCAACAAACAGTGTCCCAGCCCAGTTTCAAATCCTGCCACCCACAGGAGAAAACCCCCACCTCCCGTTCCTCTCATGCCCACACCAACCTCAGCTCTTTCTTTACCCTGTCCTATGCCCACCTCCTGGCCTTGCTCAGCTGCCTCCATGCCTAGAATTCTCCTCACCCTCTGTGCCAAGGACCCCACCACTTGTTATAACATCTCAGGGCATTCTCCACATGTCCAGCAAGGGACAATGTCTGTGTGTGCATCACCACTTTCTTTCCATAGCAACACTAGCAGCAGAAGCAGACACACAGTGTCTAAGAGCTTTAACCACAAAGCCAGAGTGTCACCACACCCTAGGAAGGAGCTACTCATCTTTGCCTATTTTACCGATGGGAGGCTGGGGTTTGTGGATGAGACACATCTGTGTACAGACCCTGACCTGTTCCAGATCTGCTTTCAGAAGCCCACTCCCAGCGGGGCCACACACAGCAGGGTCCTAGTCACCTGGTCACTACCAGGGGACTCTGGCAGGAACGGAAGCCCCCAAGGAGCACTGAGACTTCCTCCCCAGAATGCATCCACAAAGAGCCAGGCCCCATGAGACAAAACGCACACGTTCACTTTGACCCCAGAAGCTCCAACCTGCCTCCTTCACCAGCTGGCAGCTCGTCTACTTTGGACTTTCCAATTGTATGAATGGTCCTGTGTTACCCAAAGTAGAGGAACATTATTCTCAGAAAGTGCAGCAGTTCCTCTAAGGAGTGAAACAGGGGCAGGTTCTAAAATAGAGACTCTCCACTCCATGCCCAGACAAAAACCAACAGGCAAATCCAACCATTTCTGGGTTGTTCTAAGGCTATGATTCTGCCTCCCCAAACCATTACTAGCGGACTTAAACTTAGATGGTATAAAACAGTTCTGCAAATATGTTCATCGCATTTCCCAGCACTTCGTTCCTTTCACTTATGTAGAAAGAATCCTTTTCATCCTAAAGGCAACACGCCTCTCATTAAACAGCAAATCCTGAGCTCCATTATCCCTTCTCTTTTGCTCCCTCAAGGACTTGACAAATTTTTTCCTGCTGAAATCATCCAATCATCCTCCAAGCTTAAGGACAGAGTCCCTCAGATTCTAGGGCTGGGTTTCTCCACCTGTAACACAGTTCACTGAGAGGGCTCATAGAACTGCTGTTACATGTACACAGAACAGGGTTGGCATGACGCTCTATCGGGCTGTCATTACCCATTCAAAGTCCCTGAGGATACCGTTTAAATAGATAGATTCTGCTTTTTAAACTCTTCCCTAGAGGGTTTCTCTCCATTACAGCTTCCCTGCCTTCTGGACGTTGAGCACCCAGGATCCCTCATGATCCAATGCCAGGCTCTGGGGTTTCTGGATGCAGACCTCGTTCTCCAGCCTTCAGGTGACCTTGTGTTCAGGGAATCCTAAGCTCCCCTGCTGAGACCACCGGCCACCTGCATGGTGCAGCCTGCTTCCTTTTCGCCTGTACTGTCCGAGGGTATACCCTGAGACACATTCCCCAGCCAGCCCCTGCACCTGCCACCCACACCCAAAACAATTACCCAGAGACACAACTTTGGGAACCGTTACGCACTTGTTGCGTAAGAGGAGATTTTAGAAGTTTTGCTTCTCTGTTGGGTAACGCGATGGTCGCTGTCTGCTGCCTCCTTGGGACTCATTTCCACTTTCTCCTTACCCATAGAATTGTATTTAATCCAGCTGTGCCCACTACCCCTGTACGATTCACAGAAAGGTCGCCCCATGTGTAGGGTCAGATCCTGCTCTTAGAGGGAGTCTACGGACTTCTAGGGTCCCCAGTCCCTGCCAGAAGGTTGACACAGTCAAAACCATTTTCTGAATTAGGCTAAGGTGTCTCTTGGTTTTTGTCTCATGTTGACATTGGCACCAATGGTACATCAGAGTCCGGCACCTTCACAGGCATGCAGTCAACAATACCAACCTGTACCAGCAGCCATTCTATTCTTTAAAAAAAAATCTGAGTTTCACTTGAGAATATCCTGAAGAAGCAACACAAATTATTAATTGACCAAATCTTGATCCCTGAATAAACATTGTTTACTGCTCTGTGAGACCAAAGGGGAAGTGTGTGAGCAGCACGCCTCGCCTGCTGGATGGAGGCAGGATGGAGCGCTGGGGACAGCCCTGTGGATGTGAGCCTGCAGCTAAATTAGTCACTATTTTTAATTGTAAGAACTCCTGAGAAACCAAGTATGGTTACTCACATTAAGTGCTTGTCATTTTCTCAAAAGCAAACAAAGTGAGCCTGTCCTAATAAACCAACGACAACATTCGAGACCCTGAGTGAAAATTAGAATTTTAGAAGACTTGTATCCATCACCAAGCACCTGACAGCCCCCAGAAGTTTTCCATTAAAACCAATAGTGTCGTTAACAATGTGGGGGTTTCTTGAGGTTGCATCATGAATCTGTGAACATCTGACAGATCTGCAGCTCAGTCTGCAGACCAACACCTTCCAAACAGCCGGTGCTCAAAGAACAGGACAGGCCAAAGGATTTTAACAGAACTGATAGGGTTTCAGACGCCCCAGTGAACCACAACAGAATATTCACAATACTCTGACAAGGTTACTAAAACTCTTCCTTTTCCAATTATCTACCTGCATGGGGCTGGATTTCTTCAAACTGAACACTATATATAAGACTGAATACAGAAGGCAAGAGGAGGCTTTAAGCTGCGTAACATAATCCCCAAAATACATAAATAAACAAAACAACACCACTATTCTCACTCTTTTGTTTTGAAAAATACAGTTACTTTTTTTGTTTGATATTTTTGTTTCAGTTTTTGGCCAGGGCTGGGTTTGAACCAGCCACCTCTGGTATATGGGACTGGCGCCCTACTCCTTGAGCCACAGGCACCGCCCAAAATACAGTCACTTTTTTCATTTAAAAAAAATATTATTTAAATTAACATAAAATTGGTTCATTACTATTGCTTTTATTTACTTACTTACTTAGAGTCAGAGTCACGCTATGCTGCTGAGGCTGGCCCCCAACTCCTAGGCTCCTGCCTTGGTCTCCCAAAGTGTTGGGTTTAAAGGCATGAGACACTTACATTTAAATGACTTAGATATTTTAAATCTTCATTGGTTTCCATTTCTAAGATGGCAAATAGGGGTGAACGTAAACCACATCAACAAGGGCTCTTTGGGGTCTCTTTAAGGGCTTAGCAGCGGCTGTCCTAAGACCCACAGTGTGAGGAGGGCTGGCTCATGCCACTGAGGGCAACTAAAGGTAAGTGAATTTTCCCAGGGGCTTCTGGAGAAGGCCTCCTACCACTGTGAATGACACACAAGAAGGAAAGGGACTTCTCTGGATGCCACCCACTTACAGAAACCTGGAAAACTCAAGTTCCAAAGCTGAGTCCCGTCCTAGGCACGGCCTAGAGCCTGCTGGCCTCCCCAGATGGGAGAAGACAAGGGCCTACAGATGGGAGGGGCAGCTGGAGGGAGCCCCACGAGTCAGCTGCCCGAGTGCTGCCATGCCGTTGCCTGTGCTTTACCTGCCTCATCCCTCCTGCTCCCACAGTGACCTGAGAAAAAGGAGTATTCGAGCACCACTGTGCCAACATCAAGCACAGCGCAGAAGCACCTGCCCTGGGCGACACAGCAGGTCAACCGCTGCGTGTGACTCAAGGAAGCCAGAATCAGCCACGCGCCCGGCTCCACGTGGGCAGAATGCATCTCACAGGGCAGGACTCAAACACCAGTGAGCAGTACACAGAGGCTCTTCCACACCTGGTGCAATAGTTGGGGCTCCACTCATGCTTATCCGCAAGAAAACAAACACCTCCCAGGAGCTACACCAGGACAAAGGGCGGCTGTCCAGGGGCGGCTAGCAGTTGGGGTTCTGGGTACTCATGTTCCCTCTGGTACCCATTCTGCTGTCCAAAATCAGGAACAGAACAGAGTGATATCCAAGATCCCCTTCTGTCACCAAAAAAAAAAAAAAAAAAAAATAGTTTACCTAAGCAATAAAAAGAAAAAATTATGTATTTGTGAATAAAGTATTATAGGTAGCTACTGAGAAGTCATCATCTATAAAAATTAATATGTGGAAATGCTTATACCAGACAAGACTAAACGATATAAAGTGCTAAGTGCAGGATGAAACAAACTTTGTGAAAGACAGACGCCTGCCTGGGCTCAGCCACAGGAGGGACCGCAGCACGGGAGAGGATTCCGTCACAATTGAGACAGAAATGGGGACCAGGCAGCAGGGCCGGAAGAAGGTGGGACTCCATGAAACACGTACTAACATGCATTGCAGGTACGTCCACTAGGGAATTGGATTGGAACTGGAGAAACAGAAATGAATTGTGAGGATAAAATATCCAAGAACATTTCTGTGACACTGCAGAGAGCAGGCTCTCCAACAAGGAACAAGAACATAAGCTACATGAAAAGATGGGGAGAGCTGGCCAAACCAAACTTGGAAACAAAATTAGACAACAAGCAACGGACTGGGATATCTGCAAAATATATGGTGGAAAACTAAGAAATGGACAATTTTAGAGGTCAAAAATGGGTAAAAACTCTGATGGATAAAAAAGATTTGGTATTCGTAATAGATTCTTAGAAATCATGAAGAAAAAACTTTTTAAGTAAGCAAGAATTATAAAGGATAGTTTGCCAGATAAACAGAAATGCTGCAGACAGCTTTCCTGAATCTGATTTTGATGTCCAACCTGCCCTCATCACCAGATGAATGAAAAATATAATAAAAAGGATGTGCCGGGCAGCACCTGTGGCTCAGTGAGTAGGATGCCGGCCCCATATACCAAGGGTAGTGGGTTCAAACCCGGCCCCGGCCAAACTGCAACAAAAAAATAGCTGGGCATAATGGCAGGCGCCTGTAGTCCCAGCTACCCGGGAGGCTGAGGCAAGAGAATCGCCTAAGCCCAGGAGTTGGAGGTTGCTGTGAGCTGTGACACCGAGGCACTCTACCCACTCTGCCCAGGGCAATAAAGTAAGACTCTGTCTCTACAAAAAAAAAAAGGATATGCCACTTTTCATTCATCGCCTTGCAAAAAGCGAAAAACCGCCAAATCTCAAGCGAATGAGACAATGAGTTTCCATGCTGCAGACTCCACCACAAAGCACTTCCAGGCAGGGGCTGTCCCTCCTCCAGCCCAGCTTAACCTCGGCATCCAAGTGGGTGTGTGGTAAGCCGCTACTCATGGCTCTTCCTAGACTTGATGGCTCACAGATCCTGTCTGCCTGAGCTCTCGGCCCCACAGCTGAGGGTCTGCAAACCACACATCAGCTCTCTTGTCAAACAGAGGTTTCCAAAGTTGTGTTCAAGAATCCTGGCTCCCACTACAGCAGTTACCATCCAGCTGTCTGGCTCACAAATGCCCAGCATTTTTATACATTGTCTTGGAATTGCTATTCTTCAAAATGTCTCCGAGAGCTTAGGGAATCCAGGCCACCATCTTACAGGAAGGCTGCCAGGGTCTTTTATACAGTGCACTACACAGATTGACTAAGTCCTAAACAAGCCCCTTTCAGTCACCCTCTGTTTCTTCCTGCACCTACCCTTGAGTTCGCAACCCTTTCTGTGTTCCAGTAACGGGCTTTGTGAGACAGGAGGACAGTGACTAACACCGACAGCACCTGGCCGCCAGACAGGGCCTGCCCAGTGGCTGCGTTCACTGTTTGGCCACATTGTCCCAATGTTAGCTTGTTGGTCTAAATTGCTACCATGTCCTGGATTCCTAATACAGCACCTGGCACAAAGCAAGCACCCCAAAACACAAACCTACCAACCTGCCCTTCTATCTCCAAACCTTTGTCTATTGTCACCCAGCATACTGTTGTCTATGATGGGCTCAAAGACTAACACACCATTCTCCCCTTTTTCTCCTAGCCTGGTACTTAACGTTGAGTTAATGAAATGGAATAATCCATTCCCAAATCTTCCTTACAAACTCCTTCCCTCCCACTTTCCCTCTGGCCCCATTTTCACTTTCTTTCTCAACTGTCATTTACTTTGAGTGCTCTGCTGCAATTGTCCTTCTCAGGCAGCAATGCTTTTTTCTGGCCCCTTCTGTTCCATTCTGTGCTCTCTCCAACTGCACCATTAGATCTAGGCATCTCCTCTCCCAGAGAAGCATGCCTGCTTGGTCTGACCCCTGATCTTCCCAGGATCCACCTTCTTCTAGGGACCCAGTTCCCCGGAGCTTCAACTCTCCAGGTTCACCCTACTCAACACCAGAACAACAAAATTCACCTACACCCGCGTGTTCCTCTGTCCTATCTGAAATGTGACCAGTCTGAGTTTGTCAGAGGGTATCACCAGCAATTAGACTTTATTAAACCACCCGAGGGGACTCATGACATGTAGTGAGCCCAGGCTGCCTCAGACTCCTCAGTGAAGGTGCAGGCACACCAGCAAGGTTCTGAGCCGCGCAGAGAAAGCCCCATGGGATACCTAACCCCAGTGCTCACTATCACGTCCATCTTTTCTGTTCCTCACTTATAACTCCAAAAGTAGTGACCAAAGAGACTTAATGTGTTAACGTAACAGTTTCCAAAACATGAAATGTTTTCTTCTAACTATGCTACAATGAAATTTACATTGAAATGGGAAGTTAAAATGTGAAAGTCAGGGACCTGAAAGTCAAGAATGAGCAAGAGAAGGAACAATAGAAAAAATGGCCTGTATCACAGACTCTACGCCAGCCCTTCTCTCCCATCACCATCATGATCTCCATCACGGTGGCCACCATCCCCCCCGCCATCATCACCATTGCTGCTGCTACTACCTCCACCAACTACACCACCACTCCCCCCAACACCATCAACACCACCACCATCATTACCATCAACCTCACCGTCACCAACAATATCACAACCACTGTCATCATGATCACTATCTTTAAAACCATCTCCACATCATCACCACCATCATCACGTTCGCCATCATTGCCATCATCACTATCATCACCACTGCCATCATCACCAACGGTCATGACTACATCATTGTTGCCATCATCATCACCATCAGTTTCACCATCACCACCATGGTCATCATCACCACCACCACTATCACCACCATCACTGTCATCCCTGCTACCGTCATTATCATTACAGTACCCATCACCACCCTGGCCACAATCACCATCACCATCATCACGTTCACCATCATCCCAATCAACTGCTGTTATCACTATCACCATTAGTTACCCCATCGCCATTATCACCACCACTAACAACAACGTCATCCATCATCATCATCACTAATACTACTGAACAATTCCTTTAGTTCCTCAGTATACTTTGTGTTCCACGTGTATTTACTGTTATTCCTCACAATGATTCCAGGGAAAATTCAAGCTTAGAGGGCAGAGCAGGAACCCAGGCAGGCTGTCTCCATGGTTCCACTGTGCTCTGCTACTTCTTCAGAACTGAGCCAAAGAACACGTCTAATGTCACATCATTGTTATGCATGTCACTTACACAGTCCATTAAACAGCATACATTATTGTTCTGTCTAGGCAGCATGTACATACACACTGAGATCAACATGCAAATGTACATGGCATATATATAAATTATAAGTAGAGAACGCCGTGATATTGTCTATTTTTTTTAATGGTCCATACACAGAACATTGTGAAAAAGAGAAGATGTTAGAGAGTAACTACTGAACCAGCAAACTATGAAGGTCACAACATTGAGGAACAGAAATAGGATCCAACATTTCAGGAGTCAGTCCGTGACTATGCCAGGCTCCCTGCATCTACACCTGTCGTGACCACCAGTACCCCAACTCCAACTCAGGGAAAAACACTCCCCACATCCTGCCACCTCTGGACCCATGGTGCCCTCCAGTACCCCAACTCCAACTCAGGGAGCAGTCAAATCCCCCCATCCTGTCCTATCTACAGCTGCAGATACTTTGCCTGGTACCCAGCTCCATCTGAGGGAGCAGAGCCCCACACACAGATGGCCCCATCTACACGTATGCCAGCATGGAAGGTGAGAGGCCAGGCCAGTTCTACTGCAAGTATGCTGATAAGAATGACAGCTACAATGATGTCCTGTGAAGATACACACGCAGAACACATATTAAAAACCTGGCTCAAGTACGCTATCCCAATCTAGACTAGTATACTTACAGAAGCCCGCCTTCCTTCACAATGCCAGGGGGTGTGCCAGTTCCGCAGTCCTATGGAGCCTGGCCAGCATTCCCTCCAGACAAGAACTCAGATCTTGCAACCCAAGGCTCTCTGTGCTGTTTTCCTGGAGGGTATCCACAAGCCACTCTTCAAGTCACACTGAGGCCACCAGCCACCAGCCCCATAGTCAACAAAAAACCTAGGGAACAGGTGTCAGTACAAATCTCCTCCAGTGAAACCCGTCCATGGGACAAGTATGTGCTCCTTTGGGTGTGCCTCATTGGGAGAGGTAAGGGGAAGGGGCTCCCCTGAAGCAGACCTTCCCGTCTCCAGTCAGCCAGACGTTTTCAAAGGCACAAAGGTAACTAACAGTCCAAACGCACCACACCAAACTCTCTACCTTTTATTCTCTCACTAACTCCCCTGGGATTCATGAACACCTATAAATGAAACATTCTTTAATTCTATAAATACGTCTTGGGCACTTATAACAGGAAGGGGCTGATCTGGACCTGAATATGATCAGGAACAAAGCAAACATCCCAGGCCAGGCGCTGGGGCTCACACCTATAAATGTCCCAGGTAGGTGCTAGGGCTCACACCTGTAATCCCAGCACTTTGGGAAGCCAGGGTCGGGGGAACACTCCTGACCTCAGGAGTTCAAGACCAGTTTGAGCAAGAGTGAGACCCCAACTCATTAAAAATAGAAAAAAATAGCCAGGCATGGTGGTGGGTGCCTATAGTCCCAGCTACTTTGGAGGCTGAGGCAGAAGAATTGCTTGAGCCCAAGTGTTAGAGGCTGCTGTGGCTAAGGCCATGGCACTCTAGCCTGGGCAACAGAGCAAGACTCTGTCTCAAAAAGAAAAGAAAAGAAGAAAAAAGAAAACATACATGAATATGAGGGAAGGGAATGAATAGCATCGGGACAACTCAAGTGTGGGAGGAGGAGTGGGAGGCTGAAGGTGGAAGAAGAGGTCCTGATTCAAGCTCTGTATCAGGGATCAGGAAATATCTGAAGGGACAAGAAGAAAAACAGCAGAAGCTGGGTGGGAAGGTGACCTGGAGTCAGATCCTGCAGGTCCAAGCAGGCCAGCACTGAAGAGGGTGAAGGCATAGGCTGCTGAGGGCATTATCCAAGATCAATCAATAACCAATCCACCAAAGTAGACACTACCCACAAACTCCTTCGCTGGCAAAGACCTTCGTAGTAGGTCAATTCAGAACTACAGAGACCCCAGACTCCTAGCTGTCCCCAGCCTGCACCCACTAGAAGCTGACTCCCCAAACCACACTCTGTCAAACAGGGGCTCAGGACCATGGGTAAGGCCCAGGCTGCTCCTGCTTCAGCCAAACCACTCCAGCCCTGTGTGTACCCATGCCTGGCCCAGGCAGCAGAGAACAGTTTCCCTCTCGCCCTCCCCGACCTCCACCAGATGACATGGGGTAGCGGCTCTCAGCCATTAACTATCCGCTGTTTTCACTCTCATCACAGATCATCAGCTCACACCAGATCAGTCCAAGAATGCTGAACCACACTTCAGGCAGACACCCCCTAAAATGCTTGGTGTTTCTATCCTTAAAAATTCAGTCTTGCCCTCTCTCTGATTCTTTCTACTTACAGATTTTCTTTTCTCAGAAAATGTAATAACTGTTGCCCCCTTCTGGGGTTTTCATCACCTCAGCGTGGTTCTAAAGGCTTCTACCCAGATGAGACCTTCACATCAACCCTTGCCACACTCCAGTTACTGTCTTCATACTGCCGAAGAGGAAACCAAGGCACAGCATGGCCTGCAGTGGAGCTGACAGCTAAACTCACATCTGCCTGGCCACGGAGACCATAGGCTCAACTTCCGAGCTGCTCCAAACCAAATGAACAGAGGTGAATCTAATTTTCACAAACAGGTCGATGGATCAGCTGCAGCACTGAAGGATGTTTATACGTCCATGAAGTTGATTCACATCTGCTTTCTACCCACTGTGAGCAGGACCAGCCCCTTCCCTGCCTACCTCACTGTGGAGAAGAGGCCCACCTGCTCCCATCCCAAACTCCAACCTACTTCCTGTTCAAACAGCCTTCATCCCACAACACAGGGGACAAGTGCATGTATTTCTACACCTACATCCATTGTCTGAAGGGATGACGTTATAAAACGAAAGGAAATAAAGGCAGCAATACCAACCCCTCACAAAATTCTGAAGTCTAATTCAGTTGCCAGACACGGAGGCTAATGCCTATAACCCTGGCACTCTGGGTGTGCCGAGGCAGGTGGACTGCTTGAGCTCAGGAGTTGGAGAACAGCCTGAGCAAGAATGAGACCCTGACTCTCCTAGAAATAAAAACTTAGCCAGGCATGGTGGCAGGCTCCTGTAGTCCCAGCTACTTGGGAGGATAAGGCAAGAGGATCACTTGAACCTAGGAGTTTGAGGTTGCTGTAAGCTATGAGGCCATGGCACTCTAGTACTGGTGACAGAGTGAAACTCTGTCTCTAAATATATAAATAAAGCAAATAAAGTCTAATTCAGTTACTAACTCCATTACCACTTGTCTACATCATATGCACGTTTGGGGGAGATAAGAAAGCTCCCTACACCTCTTTGTACATGAGCAGACCCCGGGACGTCTGAGCTCTGCAGTGGGACCACTCATGGCCACACAAACAGCAGACAATCAGGGAGGGCCTCAGTGGCTGTGACTGCCCAGGACTTCTCTGTCTAAAAGCCTGGTGGTGGATGCCCCACGTTGGCCAGGGTGAGACTACAGGAAGCGGGGTGAGGATGATGGGGCAGCTGCCCATCTACTCTCCCTGGTGAGTCCCAGAGGCCAGGCCTGGGCTCCATCCTCTACAACAGGACTCCCTGCCTTCCTCAGCAGCACTCAGGCCAGCCGGCGCCCACGCCAACGGTGCCCACCGAGACCCGCTGAGGCACAGCCCTGGCTGCCTCCTGGTCCTTCCCTGTTACAGAGGCCCAGCCAGGCCACGAACATGCAGAGCAGAATGTTACACCCATCTAAATAAAACTGTGGAAAACAACAACCCACATTTCAGAAAACTCCACAACACAGCACAAAACGAAAACTTGGACTTAACAGCTTGGCTACCCTATTCTGTAAGTTTAAAATACCACATTCTGCCAGGAAAATCAACTAACCCAACCCAGACATCAATGGCACATGGAAACCTCAAAGTCTGTCAATCTAGACCTCTGAGGAACATCTGGGAGGGGTCCAAGTCTTCTTTCCAGCCACAAATTCAAAGAACAGGAAGGATTTCAGCCAAAATCCATGATTAAGGTCTGTGTGGAGGCAGTGGAGGAGGGTGGCATATTGGTGCAGGGAACAGAACCCAGAGAAAGGGAAGCTGTATTCCATCAGATAACCAGCGGCCTGAAAATATTCAGATGGAATGTGGCCTGGACGTATGCCTCCTTCCCCTTCCTGAGTTTCTGGAAGATTCTGTCACACTGCCACCTCTTAGAAAGGGACAAATCTGACAGGATGGCCGAGCGTGTTGCCCAGCAGGGCCAGGGTTGGGGACTTCCTCATCCACTTGTCCTGGAAAGCACCTGGAGCTTTATCACAGCTGTCTGCCAGAAGAGCAGTCGGAGGAGCCGGGCATCCGTCTGCACAAAGTCAGACAAATCGTGTGCTCCTTGCACGCCTGTGCACCTCCTGGCTCCAAGCCCTTTGCTGAGACTTGGGATACCCAAGAGACCAGACCACGTCTCAGGAGCACATACAGCGACTGGCCCAAGGCAATAGACAGAGCCGTAAACACACCACCACCAAGATGCAGGGAATTCCTACCAAGGTCCCCACTCTGCAGCCCACCAGTCTCCCCAGAACTCCCTGTACCCTGTGTTCACAAGATGCCTGGAAACACTCTGCCAAAGCACTCACCGCACTGGACCCTGTGCACACTTACTGTGCCTGCCCTCATGGCCTTTGTCACCAGGTACTGTGAGACAGCACACTCAGTATAAGCATGATGGTGTGCTAAAGGGCTGTGGACAAGCCAGCATAGTGCATGAGGATGGGGCGGCTGCCTATGCTGGTCATCTCACGGACAAAACACAGCCTGCCCCCTCAGGCCACCTGGGTTCCAGTGGGGCAGGGCCCACTTTCAGCCCCTCAATGGCTGCCAACAGTCCTGGAGGGAAAAGGGCAGTGGCAGGACACACAGTGGCAGGACACACAGTGGCAGGCAGAGAGGTGCCTTCCTGAGGACCCAGTGCTTGAGCTGAAATCAAAGTATTAGAGGAGCTGGCTGGGGATGAAGGGTGGTGCAGTCCAGCAAACAGTAGAGCGCAAGCCTTGTGGAGCTGGCCACTCTCTGTGCCTGGTGGAGTCAGGGTGGCCACAAGGACGGGGCCACCAAGATGGATGCAGATACAGATCCCTCCTGCTGGACGGCTCGCAGTGGCCACAGCCTTTCTCTCAGCACACACCTCCAGAGAGGACAGGGCATGCAAACACAGGTGCACATGTCTCAGCAGGTGAAGGCTCCAGGCCAGGGAAACGGGGCTAGGAAGGAGCAATGGGACGCCACAGGTCAGGTGATGAAGCCAGGGGGCCCAGCCTTCAGGGAGGTGGCCAGCAAGGACAGAGGGCAGGCAGAGCTAGGGGCTGACCGTGCCTGGGAGCTGGCCCAGTCACACCGTCTCTGTTATAAAGCAGCAGATCAGGTATCAGCAGGGATGGGGCACCTGCCCCTCTGAGGCAGAGGTGGTGATGCCAGACCCTGGCTCCCTTACAGGCAAGCAGGAACTTAGCTTTGCTGCTGAAGTCCAATGCTTCCCACAGTGTAATGCTCCGTCCACTGTCCATGTGCAGCCAGGACCCTTGTGTGTCTTCCTAATGCATTTCAAACCTGCCTGCCTGAGCCAGCAGCCTCTGTATAGGGAGTCAGCCCCACCTGTACCCTCCAAGTCCACCTGGCCAGCCTCATTGCCTCCTGAACCTTCCCACACACCTCTGTCCCCAGAGTTCTGATGATGGGGACATATCTCAGCAGGCACAGCCTGTGCCTCGAGGCCTCCAGCTCACAGGCTGCACCGTCCTCAGCAGACCTCTCACTGGTAGGCTCAGGACACCCTGGAACATCTTCCAGGGCCTTCACACACACTTTCTTCATTAAAACCGTACAAAAGAGATCATGTCTACAACACTCTTGGTACACAGAATCCTGTACATTTATAAAAAAAAATAGTAGTTATTACTTATTAACATAATTACTACCTGGGGTGACGATGGATGGGTGCAGGGCAGCACACTAGGCCTCGTTCTCGAGAGCACCTGGATGTTGCCAGAAGCATGTGAAATTAAAGCCATTATCTGGAGCTAGCAGGCTTAGCATCTTCCTTAACTAGATGACACACAGCGAGATAAGCCTGTTGAACATCTCGTCCTGATAGAGCCCTTTCTATTCGCTTCTCTCTTGCAAGAAGAAAAGCAGTTCCCGTAAACACAGGCGCTCTCTCTGCCTCTCTCTGTCTCTCTCAAGATAAGATAATAGGCGTCCTAAAGCAGCCAAACTCTACAAAGTGCCCTGTACGAGAGGGATGTTCTCATGCACACTCTCACAATAGTATGTCTGTGCTCTAGCAAATGCACGCACACACGCGTATTCACACAGTCACATGCACTCAGGTGCATGAACACAGTCATGCATATACCATGCAAATACAAGCACACATGGTGCACCCACACACTGCAATGCCTGCAGCACCCACACACTCCCATGCAGGCGCACACAGACTCAGCACCCACAGCCACATACACACCCACCATTCTAATATGCCCTCTAACGTTTCACATACCACAGACTGTTCAGAACTGGAGGGTCAATTTGGGGTCTTCCCTGGCCACCTTGAGTCTGTGCAACTTCAGAGGAGAAAGACACAGCCCTGACCACAGGAAGGGTCCAAGACAATGAACATTTTCTAGATCAAGGAGGAAGGGCCTTTCCAAGCTGCTCTGTGTACAGATTCTATTTACTCTGAAAGTACTATGTACAACCTTTAGATGGTAACAGCAGAATACCGAGATACTGAAAAATGTCTGAGACAGCTCCTAAGTAAACTCAGACCTCATTTATACCAAGCAGAAAAAAACTGCTCTTCAAGAAGGCTAATCAATGTGGTATAACCACTGTAAGTCTTGGGAAATCCAATAAGCCCTCCCTGCATTAGGCCAAACTACTGTGGTACAGAGGCCACCCCGAGACGCGTGGTGCCAGCCATGGAAACCAGCCATGGAAACCAGCCACAGCACTTTTCCTTGGGGACATTCAGGAGAACCAACTTTAGACACCAGCAATAAAGTTAAGTCCACAAAGCTGGTCATGTGCTTCACACCCGTGTCCCTTAGCCCTCACAGCAGCCCCCAGGGTAGTCGTTATGCCCATGTACTAGGCGTGGAGTGAGAGGAGACTTGGCCCCTGGCAGGGTCCTGGATCCTGGCCTTGCCTGTGCTCCTAAATCAGACCTATCCCCCCACAGCACACAAGAGGCAAGTGTCAGTAGGTGAAGAACACTGGGATGGGAGCCTCTGCCCAGATGTCATCTCAGGGTGAGGAATGAGAACAGACCAACCGTGGCCCTGCTGGTGCCATGCTGTTCCAGACGGCTCTCCCCACCTGCACAGTGGCCCACAGGACCAGGGACCTCAGCCTGGCCCGCAGCCCCAACTCCCAGGCTCTCCAGACTGATCTGGTTCTGCCGCTCTGGGTTCAACCATTACTTTGCTTCTCCACCTTTTCACACTCAAGAAGTCATATTCAGAGACCAAAAGGTTTAAGTACGAGCCTTTCTATGAGAATGGAGTTCAAAAGTGGACAGACTTTTTGGGCTCCCCATCCTCCTATGTTTCTGGAGGGGTGTAGCACCCCTATGGCCCCCCAAAGTGTGGGGGACACCGACAGGCTTCTGTCTTCACCCACAGATGTTCTGGAGCAAGACTGAGGAAGGAAGACGTCAGCCCGAGGGCATCAGGGCTGCTTCTCACCTTCTGGGTCCACAGGGCACAATGAGCAAACAGAAAAGGCTGTGGGGGCGGCACCTGTGGCTCAAAGGAGTAGGGTACCAACTCCATATGCCGGGGGGTGGGGGGTGTGGGTTCAAACCCAGCCCTGGCCAAAAACGGACGGACGGAAGGAAGGAAGGAAGGAAGGAAGGAAGGAAGGAAGGAAGGAAGGAAGGGAGGGAGGGAAAAATATTTTAAAAAAGAAAAGAAAAGAAAAGTCTGCGGCTGGTGCGGCCCCCCAAACCGGGCGAGCTATGCAGGGGTGACCTGGTAACTGAGATGCCATCCAGCTCACCCTGTGTGCAAATGTGTGCTGGAGAAATTTCAAATCACATGATGTCTCACCAGTTCACTCAGAGTAGACTGCAGACCTTGTTCTCCACCCTGGATCTAAATGAACTCCTCACACAGCTCCTGGGCGCTGGAGCCAGCTGAATTCAACCATGGGGGAGTCCCAGAGGGAGGCTACAGTCACCACCTCCCCTGGCTCCCTCCCTCTTACCTTCAGACCTATGGGTGGTAAGAGCTTAGCTGTCCCTCAGCCTGGTCCCTGAGGTCCTCCCACACTGACAGCTCCGCCCATGCAGGGCAGGCCTGCCCACCCTACTGTGTTCACACAATGCCAAGAGGAGGAACATCCAACTTGAAGTCTGCACCCATCCCTTGGTCACCACAACTGACACACCCAGGAGACACAGGGTGCCTCCGGCCAAGAAGCATAGCAGAGTGGGCGCCTGTAGTCCCAGCTACTCAGGAGGCTGAGATAGGAGAATCGCCTAAGCCCAGGAGTTGAAGGTTGCTGTGAGTTGTGATGCCACAGCACTCTACTGAGAGCAATAAAGTGAGACTCTGTCTCTAAAAACAAAAGGTGGAAGAGGAACTAAGCACTGACTCTAAAATGCAGATTACAGGGCAGGCAGAGAGGCAGAGATCCCCCAGGCCTGACGCAGGGAGTCACGAGGAGCAGTGCGAGGAGGGACAGGTGGCACTGGGTGACATGCCAACCACACAGACAGCACATCCACAGTGCTGTCTGCCGAAGAGAACAGACCGTGTCAGCAGAGGGGTACTCAGCCTTGTCTCTGCCCCTGGGCTCTAGTCTGGGCCCTTTAACTTGGGTGGGATCCCAGGGGACCCGTAGAGGTTTGACTATTATACATCTTTCCATCAAAGCTGCCCTCTCCAAAGCAGCATCAGGAACCACTTGCCAGGTGGTCCTCCCCATAGGGAGAGCCCAAAAGGAGGTCCCAATGCCATAGAGGCCCATAGGCCAAGACTCTGCCAATTCTCCACAGAAGAAATCCCAAACCCCACAGAGGAAATGACACCAACCAGCTCCCCGCTCTGTAATGCACCCCCAGTTCACCCAATAGTCCCTCCGACTCCTCCTCAGCACTCCAAGGAAATAAGATGTTACAATCACATCCATTACACAGATTGACTACTGTGTAATCACAAAAGAATCAGCAAGTCCTATTAATTATCTGATGTCTGAGCATCAAGCAGCCAAGCTGGTTATTTGTTTACTGACTGGACCAAAATGAACCTGAATTCTAAAGAACAGAAAGAAATTCATTTGCAAGCTTTGGTGCGAGATCTGAAAGTCAAACTGAATAAGCAGAGTTGCTGATGCTATAGAACAGACCAGAGAATAAATAGCAAATCACTAATCGCTGTCTTTTTTGCCATCTGAGTAGCTTTGCTCTTTCTGGGAAAATGGCCCCAAAACACCTATGTGTGTAAATACAGTCAGTCTCTGATGAGTAAGGGTGGGAGTAAACAGCAGCTACCAAAGGGATCTCCATGATTTCACTCTGGAAATCCCCCCCAAAATGTTTTCTCTTTGTGTTTTGTTTTGCTTTCGTTTAATCAATGACAGACTCATAAACCTGGGCTTACCTCGGCATGAAATACCTTGACCGTCAATAACTTGTTTGCAAACTCCACAGACTTTGGATTTCTTAAAGGCTTTTTTCTTAAAATTGTGCAGACTTGCAGTTAATTCCTCTGCCTGAAAAAGTAAAGGAAGAAATTGTCAACATTTCAATTTATAGTTTGTTTCTTTTTTTTCCTTTTTAGGAGATAATAAATCCAGTAGAGTTTATAAAGAACTAAAACAAGAGCTTTACCAAGCAAGCAGAGAAGAAATCATCCTGGCAGCACTAATGTTTCTAAGGCAGGCCACAGATACTGGGTCAACATTATCGATTCTAGAGTCCCAAGTGGAAGTTCATTCTCGTCCAACTTGAATCCTGGCCACAGGGTGCCTTGGGACCACTACATTAATCAACACTAGTGTGTGACAACCTACTCCCTTCCAGGTCTGAGGTGTACAACCACTTCCTCTGTGACAAAATAATCCACATATACTTCCAGAGTCTTTTTTTTTTTGAGACAGAGCCTCAAGATATCCCCTGGGTAGAGTGCTGTGGCATCACAGCTCACAGCAACCTCCAAACTCCTAGGCTCAAGCGAGTCTCCAGCCTCATCAGCCTCCCAAGTAGCTAGGACCACAGGCGCCCGCCACAACGCCCAGCTATTTTTTGGTTGCATCCATCATTGTCGTTTGGCGGGCCCGGGTTGGATTCGAACCAGCCACCTTAGGTGTATGTAGCTGGTGCCTTAGCCACTTGAGCCACAGGCGCTGAGCCCACTTCCAAAGTCTTAATGCTTTCTCTTCTAGATGAAATGACTAGCAAACAGCACCATTAGGTTAAAAGTAAGTTGACTGGTTTTCCTAATTCAAAGGTGTCCAGAATCAGGCTAAGTTCCTGAGCCTCTCAGAACTCTCCTGCAGAAGAAGAGGCAGACTAAGCCCAGCTATCATGTGCATGTGGCTCCTCCTTAAGGGTCACAAGCATTAGTTAGCACGAGGGAGAAATTAACCTCTCCTCCACCACATTCATGTTTGTAGGGGCAAGGCTCACAGCTTTACTGATAAATTTACAAGAACTCAATTTGCTTTCAGAAATCAAATGCCAATCTTTTTTCTTTTTGGCCAGGGCTGGGTTTGAACCCACCACCTCTGGCATATGGGGCTGGCGCCCTACACTTTTGAGCCACAGGTGCCACCCAAATGCCAATCTTTATACCTATTTATGAGGACCTAATGGTCATACGACTTCCCTGAGGCCATTACTCACAGACTAGAATAATTAAAATTTACTGAGAAGATGGAATGTATCGAGAATGTAGAATAAAGAACAACTTGGAAAAAGGTTGACAATTATTCCTAAACTCAAATAGACACTCACCTTATGACCCAGGAATACCACTCCTACAAACACACAAATAAAAATGCCTGTATGAACAAAAGATTTATGCAAGAATGGTCATAGCAGCCCTACGTAAAAGTGCCCCAAACAGGATATAGCCCCAAGGTCCCTCATAAGGAGAATGGATAAAAATAACTACAGTATAGTGATGCACGGAATACTGTGGGGGACACACAAGCACAGACAGCTGACACACATGACAGGGATGAACGGCAAAAGCACAACAGTGACTGAAAGGCGTCAGACACAAGTACACAACGATTGTGTGTGCAGGACAGCCAGGAGCAGGCACACCAGTCAGCGGTAACATAAGTCACAGTGGTTACTGACCGCTGGAGTGAGAGGACGCTCTCAGGTGAAGAAGCGTTCTACTTGTGCTCTGGGTGGTCACACAGGGTACAGATACTTAAAGTCACTAAGCTATATGCTTAAGAATTTTTTTCTTTTTTTTTTATTAAGTCATTTGTACATAGATCATGAATTTATGCCATTGTGGGAGTCAATGTGTTGATTATTTGTACAAGTTGGAGTGCTTACATCCTACTAATTAACATAGGCTTCACCTCATTTACCCAAAGCTTAAGATTTTTACTGTCTAAAGGTATATGGAGGCCAGGTGTGGAGGTTCAGACCTGTAATTCTAGCACTCTGAGAAGCTGAGGCAGGTGGATCAAGTTCAAGAGCAGCCTGAATAAGAGCAAGACCCTGTCTCTAAAACAAGCCAGGTGTTGTGGTGGGCACCTGTGGTCCCAGCTGCTTGGGAGGCTGAGACAGTAGGATCACTTGAGCCCAAGAGTTCGAGGTTGATGTGAGCTGTGACGCCACAGCACTCTACCGAGGGCAACAAAATGAGACTCTGTCTCAAAATATATATATATGTATATGGTAAAAAAATATGTATGTTAATACAGGGACAATCCTGGAAAAATGTCGGTAGAGATATGGTGAAACAGAAGCAATGTGATCCCAATTTTGTTTTTTAAATATAGATAGGAATGTCCACTTTTGATCTAGATGTAGTACCAGGGACTGGATTTATCCTGACACCTGAAATATTGAACAACCAAAAAAAATCTCCTCAAATATATGAAACAACAGTTTTTAAGACACTGCATCAGGAGATTAAGAATGGTGAGACCTCCCTCAGAGATAAGAAAAGGTGAGGTGAACTCTGCAATTGCACCTACATTACTGTCCCGAGTGAGCGTCCAGATGGAAGAGAAGGAGGATGGGACCCAGGCTGAGCCCAGTGTACCACCTGGGCTAAGCAGGAGGAGCCAGAGTCCAGGAAGAAGAAGGCGGCCAGAGCTGACCAGGCCAAGCACTGCAGAGCTGAGGGTTGCACAGAGCTCTTAAGACCCTCTGCAGAAAAGGTTAAATAATATAGGTACTAGTTCCTCTTTAAAGGTTCGGTAGAATTCTTTCTGATGTGAAGCCATCTGGTCCCGGACTTTTCTTTTTGGGGAGATTTCTTATAGTTGATGCTATTTCAGAACTTGTTACAGGCTTGTTCAACATTCCCACTTCTTTCTGGTTAAGTCTAGGAAGGTGGCATGTTTCCAAGTATTGATCTATTTCCTTCAGATTTTCATAGTTCTGATAATAGAGTTTTATGTAATATGCATTAAACATTTGTTGAATTTCTGAGGAGTCTGTTGTTATTTGGCCTTTATCATTTCTGACTGATGAAATTATGGATTTTACTATTCTGCTTCTGGTTAGGTTAGCCAAAGGTTTATCTTTTTTATTGACCTTTTCATAAAGCCATCTTTTTGATTGATTTATCTGTTGTATGATTCTTTTGTTTTCAATTTCATTTAGTTCTTCTCCAATTTTAGTTATTTCCTTTATTCTTCTGGGTCTAGGGCTGGAATGTTCTTCCTTTTCCAGTTGCTTGAGATGTCCCATGAAGTTGGTAACTGCCCCTCTTTCCGTTCTTTTGAGGAAGGCTTGCAAGGCTACCATGGAACACTATGCAGCATTAAAAAAAATGGAGACTTTACCTCTTTTATGTTTACATGGATGGAGCTGGGAAATATTCTTCTTAGTAAAGTATCTCAGGAATGGAAAAAAAATATCCAATGTACTCAGTACTACTATAATCACTCACACTTTCATGTGAAAGATGAATTACAACTATAGCCTAGAATGAAGATGGGAGGGGGAGGGGAAGGGAAAGGAAGGGGGGGTAGGTCGCTAGAGGGAGGGTTAATAGGAGGACCACACCTGTGGAGCATATTGCAAGTACAAGTTGGATCTATCAGGTATAGAATGCAAATGTCTTAACACTGTAATTGGGTAAGTGAGGTGAAGGCTATGTTAATTAGTAGGATGTAAGCACTCCAATTTGTATAAACAATCAACACACTGAATCTCATAATGGCATAAATGTATTCAAGATCTATGTACGAATGACTTAATAAAAAAAAAAAATTTAAAAAGACTGTCTGCAAAAGGTCTGGCTCAAGCACAAAGCATGACTCAAGGCTGGAGAAAGACTCACCAGACGGAGCAGCAGAAATGACCCAAGGCTGGAGAAAGAACCATCAGATAGAGCAGCTCACACAGAGCTGGGGATAGTGCCTGTTCCCACAGCCAGACCAGGAATTAGGAAACCTCAAAATGCACAGAGTATTTCATAGCAAATACAGAAGGATCTCACTTTCGAGGTGAGATGGAGTTAGATACTAAGCCTCGACTTAACTCTGACCCTGTTCTACCCACTCTACCTGAAAAGCACTAACCAAAAGGATCAAACTTCCTCTAAGTAACTTAACTACAACTCAGAACAAAGCTCAAGAACACTTGCAGGGATATAAATATATCCAGCGCCCAATGAGGCAAGGTTCACAATGTTTGGGATCCAGTTGAAAAATCATGGCTTGGCGCCTGTGACTCAAGTGGCTAAGGCACCAACCACATACACCTAAGGTAGTGAGTTTGAATCCAGCCCAGGCCCGCCAAACAACAATGCTGGCTGCAACCAAAAAATAGCCAGGCTTTGTGGCAGGCGCCTGTGGTCCCAGCTACTTGGGAGGTGGAGGCAGGAGGCTCGCTTGAGCCCAGGCATTGGAGGTTGCTGTGAGCTGTGATGCCACAGCACTCTACCCAGGGGGACAGCTTGAGGCTCTGTCTCAAAAAAAAGAAGAAAAGAAAATCATCAGGCATTCAAAAGACAGGAAAATACAACTGACCCAGAACTATTGGAGATGTGAGCGTGAGCAGAAAAGGATACTAAGAGATTTATTATGATAATTATATTCCATATGTTCAAAAACATAAGTAGAAGCCTGAAAGATACAAGATGATCCAGTCAAACATCCATCGAAAGAACTGGACAAATATGAAGGGAAAAATATGAAGGATAAAATACATCACATGGGTGGGGCGGCACCTGTGGCTCAAAGTAGTAGGGCGCCGGCCCCATGTACCAGAGGTGGTGGGTTCAAACCCAGCCCTGGCCAAAACCTGAAAAGAAAAAAGAAAAAAAAACAGATGGGTTTTCTGGCAGAGTAGACACTGCAGAATAGATGAAGGAACTTAAAGACATCACAATACAAAGATAAGATGACACAAATAAGCAAACAAGCATCAGTGAGGCATGGGACAGTTTTAAATTAAATAACACGTGTACAATTGGAGTAAAGGCAAGGAAGGGAGGATACTGGGAAAATGCCTTCAACTTTTCCAAAACAGGAGGAAAACTACAACCCACAGACTCAAGAAACTCAACAGATCCCTAGTGCAGGAAATGTGGCAGAAACTACACATGATAATCAAATCGCTCGCACCCAGTTATAAAAAGAAAACCTTACAAACAGGTGGACGGGAGTAAAAGACACATTACAGCAGGGCCCTGCCATTAGGGCAACAGCAGATTTTTCATTTTAAAAAGTGAGGCTCACACCTGTAATCCTAGCACTCTGGAGGCCCAGACAGAAGGATCACTTGAGCTCAAGAGTTTAAGACCAGCCTAAGTAAGAATGATACCCCCTTCTGTAATAAAAATAGGGAAATTAGCTGGGCACTGTGCAGCCACCTGTAATCCCAGCGACCAGGGAGCCTGAGGCAGGAGGCTCACTTGAACCCAGGAGTTTGAGGTTGATGTGAGCTAGGCTGATGCCATAGCACTCTAGCCTGGACAATGGGGTGAGACTCTGTCTCAAAAACAATAATAATACATTTCTAAATAATACATAATCTGGGGCGTTGCCTGTGGCTCAAAGGAGTAGGGCCCTATACACTGGAGGTGGCCGGTTCAAACCCAGCCCTGGCCAAAAATTGCAAAAAAAAAAAAGATAAATAATATATAATCTAAGATTGCAAGATTGGCTTAACATTCACAAATCAATAGTGATGAAAGAATTAATGCTTTCCTTTTAAGAGTGTGCAATCAACACTTCTATTTAATATTGCTCTACAGCAGTGGCTCTCTGTGGGTCTCTTTGTAACAATGACAATACATCCTGCATATCAGATATTTACATTACGATTCATAACAGTAGCAAAACTACAGTTATGAAGTAGCAACGAAAATAATTTTATGGTTGGAGGTCACCACAACATGAGGAAGTATATTGAAAGGTTGTGGCATTAGGAGACATTAGGCAGGTGAGAACCACTCTAGAGTCGAGAGGCTCGAACCACTGAGATCAAGAAAAGGCCAGAAACATCCAGTTCAGAAAGGAGAAAGTCAAACTGACATGACTGCCTCTGTAGAAAATCTAATGAAACCTACAAAGAGCTTCTAGAACAAGTGATTTAGCAAAGTTAAAGGACACAGATCAATATGCTAACTTATTGTGTTTCTATATATCAGCAATGAATGTGCAGAAACTGACCTTCAAAAAACAGTACCATTTATAATAACAATAAAAATGTTAATTTCTTAGGGACAAACCTGACAAAAGATGTGAAAAACCTACAAACTAAAAACTATAGAACTCTGTCTGATGAAAGAAATTAAAGAAGAGCTATGTTATTGGAGAGACATGTCAGGCTCACAGGTTGGAAGACCATAGAATTAAGATGCAGTTCTTCCCAAATAATCTACAGATTCAACACAATCTCAATCTAAATCCGGAAGGACTTTCACGTTGCAAAAATTGGCAAATTGATTCTAAAATGCTTGTACACATATAAATGCAAAAGCATTTAGAATTACCAAAACTGTGAGGACTACACATATTTAAGAGTATAATTTGTTATATTTTCTAAAGAAAAATATGTCTTTAGTGTAAAAGCACTGAACTGGATGTCAATTAAAATCTCCTCTTGGGATCCTACAAAACTAAGGAAGGCAGGGTTTTAAGTGAACATCTTGAATTCTAATTTCTTTTTAATTTTTTTTTAGAGACAGAGTCTCACTTTATCACCCTCGGTAGAGTGCTGTGGTGTCACACAGCTCACAGCAACCTCCAACTTCTGGGCTTAGCCTCCCAAGTAGCTGGGACTTGGGAGCTTGGGAGTAGCCAGGTACCCGCCACAGCACCCAGCTATTTTCTTGTTGCAGTTTGGTCAGGGCTGGGTTTGAACCCACCACCCTTGGTATATGGGGCCAGCGCCCTACTCACTGAGCCACCGGTGCTGCCCCTGAATTCTAATTTTTAACAAAGAAAATTCTCACCTGAGATTTGCTTACTTTCTCTTTCAAGAAGACATACATACCACAACTCCTTACTGCTCCACCAATGACAGACATAACTAATCAATCTTAGCTGTTATTCCCCATGGCCTTAGAATCCCTCTCAGTAGAGGACGCCACAAGCCACTACCAATGAACTGGGATTGGCAGAGTCTCATTCTAATGTGCCATTCCAACTTTAAAAAACATTCATCAAGACCTTCTCCAGCTTTGCCCTGAATTCAAGCTGCCCAGAATTCTGGTGACTTATAATTTTCTATTATGATCTTTTCCAGTCTCACCCTCACCCAAGTCCTTCCTGATCACTCCAGGTTCCTTTGCAGTCCTATACAGTCTTGTCATTTAATCAAATATTTCCTTGTCTTTTTGTTGATCTGGTCTAGATTATCAAATAAAGGAAGTGTCCTGAAACAAGCAGAAGCCTTCTTGTAGGTGCCATCACCTGCAGTACAAGCTCTGGGGCCCTGGGAGAAGGCATAACCTCTCTCAAATGAAAAGGAGACCCTTCCCTCCTGTCTCTCAACAGAGCTATTGTAAATGACCAGATGCTATAGCACGTATCAAACCATAGGAATCACTTGGGCACAGTTTTTAAAACCACTGGCCTTGAAAACAAAAAACAAACAAACAAAAAACACTGACCTAAGCTCCACCCCAGTCCAGTTAAATCTGATTACCTAGAGGTAGATTCCAGAATCTTGGGATGTTTTAAAACTTCCCCAGGTGATTCTAATCTGCAGCTAAGCCTGAGAAGCACCATTCTATATAACAGACTGCACTGTGTATATAAGGTATACAAGGATCTGTGTGCATTGAGGTACTGTTATTCTGCACTTGTTCCTATGCTTGTGTCTGTTTTTTTTTAAGAGACTTTTTATTTTTTGACAGCAGAGGTCATGTATTCAATACTCTGCAAAAGAAGTGTTAAAAGGCTGTGACATTAGTAGGGCGTTTGTGTGTCCTTACCAGAATCGCCACTATTCTACACAAGGGCGTGGTGAGATGCAAGTACGAGATCACACAGTCAAAGGAAGGACTCAGGGCCCCCACCCCTCAACCCCCAGTCTCATCCTCAGACAGCAGCAGGCATTCAAATATCTGACAAAATCCCTCTCTTGTAATGCCCCAGTTAGCACAAACTTTCTCTGTCTCATACTGCAGTTATCTGTTTCTATGCCTTCTCTCTTGGGCTACACTGCAGTTTCCTGGATGCAAACCCAGACTCCTTCCCTTTTGTCCTCCAAGGAACCTGCCCAGTGCCTGGCAGACAGTGGAACACGGACCCTCAATTAATATTTGTTGACCGAATGAATCAGCCATAGTCTGTGGGCCAAGGAAAGATACTGTAACCTTTTATTCCTTACAAATACCTTTATTCCTACCAAGGAGAAAGAGACACTGTTTTCCTGCAGTTTTCTTGCCCACTGGTCCACAGCTAGAAGAGTCAGTGAAGGGAATAGCAGAGGCCCCGTTGGGAGTGCTCAGCCATTTCAATTGCTGGGTCCCCAGGGAGTTCATTTAAGATAGTGTAATAACATCTGCTCATGCTTCATCTGTACATAACATCTCTATTGTGAAAGGAGACTAGACGGGATTAGCCTGCCCTTGTTTTCACCTGATACTGTGCTTTCATTTCTCCCAAAGGGGGAAAGGAGACAGCAATGCTAAAGCATTTAGCAGGCTCAGTTCAGGAATCTAAATTGCACTTAATTGTCAGGAGCAAAATGTTGGAAGGGTAGAGAGCAGGCTGCTGGTTGCTGCTTCCACAAGGACTCCCTGAGGGCGACACAGTAATTAGTGCTGGTCTTGATTGTGAGTCTCTTTTGAGAAAGGAAAATCTCTGCGAAGTTGAGCAGGGAGGCAATCCACATGAATGCCGAAATGCAAACTGCAGGGACCTCTCCCACAGGTTCTCTGGCTAAAGGCCTCGGTGGCAAAATGGTTACACACCCAAAAGTTCAAAGCTATGTCAGCACAATCCCAGCTATGTTTTCCTTTCAGGAAATACTCAGGCCCACCATAAGAAGAGGATTTAGGTGGGCATTTAGGTACCTGGGGGACCATCAGAGGCATTCTACAGACGCACACACTAATCAAAAACACATTCCCAGCTGAGCCCTAACTCCGAAATTAAGCAGCCAGGAACACTTCCCAGACCTTTCCCACCCCCCAGGGGGTGGGATCCCAGGGCCATGGGGACCCTCTCTGCACACGTGTTCCCACACTTCCAAGCAACAGCTTTGTGTGGCTGCTAAACTCTACATCAGAATGCAGCACAACTCAAGCAATCTGGCTGACATTTCGACAACTTCTCACTCCTCGGAATCTACAAAGGTTTCAGTAAAATGAATGCCTAATTGTTAGACTTAGGAAAGGGGCGACTGAACCAGCGGGGTGCTCCCTCACACCCGCTGTGTTTAAGCTGAACACCGTGGAGGGCGGTCCTGTGGGTCACAGGGCACCGCAAGAACCCCTAAGGTTCCCAGGGAACTTGAACTAGTCCTGCATCCCAGCTCATCCCCATCAGCGCAGAGATAAAACGCCCTTTACCTTTCCAAGAAACAGGCGGGGCAGCGAGTCTGCGCAATGGCCAGCGTCCCACTTTAGTCCAGGCAAACGGAACCAAGGAAGCGTTTTCAAGAAGCGGTTGGATTATAAAAAACTAAGCCTACTCCGTGTCCCACCTTGAAGTACACTGACCAGAGGCTGCCCCCAACCAGCACGGAGTGACACTGACCCTCTTCTCGCTCTTTGTCCGGAGCGCGCGCGCGCGCGCACACACACACACACACACACACACACACACAGAGATGGGCACCCACGCAAGTGCACGCATACACACCCATGGGCACACTTGCACAGACGGGGACGCACACACGTGCACACGTGGACGAGCGTGCTCAGAAGCACACCGCGTGGTCTTAAACACGCGGCCGTACGGGCCAGTACACTCACCATACGCGCACCGACGACGGCACGCGCGCGCGGGCCCCCACACCGGCAGATGCACACACAGCCGCGCGCACACCCCGCTCGGCCCACGTGTGTGCCAGCCCGAGGGCGCCCCGACCCCGCACCCGGTCCCTGGCCGGCACTCACCTGGTGCCGGCGCCGGCGTGCCCGGGCCCTGCGCGTGAGCCCTCCCGGGGGCCCCGGGGTCAGGGCGCGCAGCCGCATGGCCGCCTCCGCCGCCGGCAGGGAGCCGGCACGGGCGGGTGAGGATGGCCGCGGGCAGGCGCGCACCTCCTCTCGGCGGCGATCCCGGGGAGAGGATGCCTCCGGAGGCCTCTGCGTACAAAGTCCCGGGAAACGGCCAACCTGCGGAGGACCGAAAGGGCTCTCAGTGGCCGGCGGCCCAAGTCTGGGCCGTTCGCCGCCGCCCCCACGACCACTCCTGCCCGTCACAAGTCAGACGCCAGGAACAAAAGCCAGGCGCGAGCGCACGGTCCCGCGCGGCGTCCCTCCATCTGACACAAATTAGCCCTCCCTCCTCCGCCCCAGACCGCAGCTCCGAGCGCGGAGGCAAAGTCTGCTCTGCCAAACACGGGAGAAGTGAGCGAAGAAACGCCTTCCAGGCAGGGGGAGCAGAGCCTCGCAGCCGCCATCTGACTGGAATTACCGCCGCGACGCGCTTGGCTGGGGGTTCAGCTTTACTAGGATACTAGGATTTCAACCTCTCTAAGAACGCTGGGCCAGGGACTTAGAAGAATAAAAACCTGCAGGCTCCTTGCTTTCTGAACTTCTAAACCTTGACTGCCATCCAGCCCTGGCGCGTCTGTACCGGGCAGTACTTACCGGGAACGTCTACCAACAGGCTGAGCATTACGGGTGGAAGAAGGGAAGGAAATCGGAGGCAGAAAGGCTTTTCCCCCTAACTTGCTTCTTCAGCTAAGAGAAACAGGGCGCCTGGCCTTGCTAGAGAAGGACAAGGACCAAGTGACTGCCTAGGGCCTTGCACACCTGGGGACTGCGCCGCCCCTCCCCATCCTAGTGCCATCCTGTGCAGGGCAAATCAGGGAATATGCCCAAGTCTTCTTTTCTTTTCTGGGTCTGTGGCATTATTAGGAAATTAGAAACCTGGAGTTCAGGAGGTGAAGGTGACAGGCCAGAAATATGAAGGAAGGGCCACTTAGAAACTCCAGGAAGGGAGGGTGGCCATGACCAACAGGCAGAACGGCTCCGTTCCGACACCTCTGGGATTTCCACCAACCTTCACTGGGCAGTGGCTCTACAAGTAGGAGCTCTGTGCCTAGTAAAACTTCTGAGAAAACTAAAAGGCTGATTCAAATATGGACAGGTTTAAGCTGAAGTCCCTGCCCCCAGTCTATGGGGTATAGTAGATAAGGCCCCTGCTCCAAAGCAGGGGCTGCCAGGGAGCCTCAGGCCAGCTTGCTGCCACCCCTCAGAAGTGGCCCCTGCTGGCCTCCCTTCCAGGCCTAGTCCATGGTATGGTTAGTTCTAAAGACCTGCCCTGTCCCAGAGCTTAGCCTTTGTGGCTCTATCCCTGAGGTCAGATCTGACCTCCCAGTGCCTTGGTTCTGGAGAGCAGTCTGGGTGGGCTAAGTCAGAGCCTTTATGGCTGACACATGTTCAAATTCCAGCCATCAGTTCAACTGGCCAACGTTAACCTCTCAGGTTCTGGCACAAAATATCCATCTTTCCATTTCTGTGGTGAACAGTAAAGCTGCTCTTTGACTTTCAACTACAGGAGAAAAAAAAAAAACCTTCCCGCCTAAAAGGCACCATCCTGGATTCTAATTCCTTACCCAGTTGCCACCTGGCAGACACCCACGCAGCCTCACTTCCCTGCACCCCTCAAATTACATTATCATTCATCTTTTTCCTTCATTTGTTTTTTCTGTATTCATGCATCATTATTCATTTCTTTTCTACAGGTTATTCAAACTTCAGTTTTTTTTCAAACATCGCTCCCTGAGAACACATCTGTATTGCATTCATTGCAGATTCTTCCATGTCTAACCCAAGAGCAGGCACAGAGCAGAGTCCACAGGCTGAGAGCACGCTACTCTGCCATCAGAGGGGTGCACAAGGCGAACGCGCCTTCCAGAAGTCAAGTGCACCTATCGCCATCCTTACCACTGTGCCCACAAAAACCAGCAGAAGAAATCTAAACTCAGCATTGAGCAGATGATAGTCCCCAACATGATAAAGCTCCTCGAACTCAAGTACCAGGCTCCCCAATCTCTGGGGTCCACTCAGTAACAGTGGTCAAAGGCACAGACATTCCATTGCCCATGCCTGCCAGATTGGAAGGCAAGGAGTTGAAAGTGGCTTTTGATTCTGGGGATACCCTGAATCTGCTCTTATTTAGAGCTAAAGGTACACCATTCAGAAACTCTCACGCTTTATTGCTATTTATTGCATAAATGACATGGTTCTGATAACCTCCCAGATGACAATAACAAACTGGTGAGAAGCAATGCTTGATCCCAGGGTGAATCAGCAATCACAGACAACCTTGTGGCCAAAGTCTGAGAGCACTGCAGGATGAGTGAACTTCCTGAGCCCCTCTCCAGTCCCTCTCCCCAGCTTCTCCAACAGAGTTATCCTGATGGCCCTTACACTGTGCTTCTCCTGGGTCTGCTGTCTCACTCTGTTTTCGGGCTGAAAACCGCTGCCTTTCTAGGCTCAGCTGAACACACACCTCCCACTCACCCTGGCAGACTGGTTAATCATCCCTCATCCCAAGGGCGATCATCTGTCTCACACCTCCCACTGGCAGGTATAACCTTTGTCTGGGATTTTCCACACGAAGGACTGGGAGGTGCAATAAACACTAGTGCAGAAATGAAAACATTCTGTCTTCCACTAGTTCCAAGCCCCAGGCCACGCCCTTCTGAGCGCTACTGGAAGCAACCTGAAATTGAGGGTCTGGGGGCAGCACAGTCCAGGGATGTGGGGGCCCCAGAAGCTAGCCAAGGTGTAGAGACAAGCCCTCCAGGAACAGAGACTCTCACCCCAAGACTTGAGTGGAAGACTGGCCTGGTCCCCTTCTTAAGGCCACAAGTTTAAGGACACTTTGGGCTTCCTTTCTGCCTCACCACAATCCTCTGCACTTCTTACGGCCCTGGCTGCCTCACCCTGGCTTCTGACTGCACCTGGAACCTAGGGACAAAACGAGGTTCTCCCTAGAGAGGATGGAGTCCAGACTGCTAAGCAGCCATCAGCAAACATCAGGGAGAAAGGTGGCATCGCAGCCTCAGGAGGGGGCAGAGTCCACACTTCATGGGGAGCACTCCACAAGTGGGCTGTGACTTGAAGGTAAGGCAGGTGCTTTCCAGACAGGAAAAGAGCTGAGGGTGGCAACCACAGTGTTTTTGGTGAACTGGCCCAAAGATGAGTGGCTAAGGAGAGGGCACACGGGGATACCAGGGAAGACAGGGCTTGAGAACCAAGATTGGAAGGTGAGCAGGGTGGTGGAAGCAGAGAGGTCAGGGGAAGGCCCAGTACTACGCCCGGCTGGCCTGAGGTCAGAGGGAGGTTCCAATGGATAGTAAGAAAGAAGACCAGGGAGGATCACTTGGCAGCCCTGGGAGGCCAGTCTGCAGTGGGCAGGAGTGGAAACAGAAGCTCCAGGTGGGAGAATCTCAGCCTCAGTGACTGGCCGGGAAGCACTGCTAACCAGAGGGGAGAGCAGGGGAGCAGGGCGTGGAGGGAACAGATGATGGAGACTGGCTTCATGCAGGACTGATTGGTAGGGTCTACAGGAGGAGAAATGGGAGACAGATTTCTTTCTTTCTTTCTTTCTTTCTTTCTTTCTTTCTTTCTTTCTTTCTTTCTTTTTTTTTTTTTTTTTGAGACAAGTGCCATGGTGTCATAGTTCCTAGCAACCTCAAACTCTTGGGCTTAGGTGACTCTCTTGCCTCAGCCTCCCAGGTAGCTGGAACTACAGGTGCCCACCACAACACCCGGCTATTTTTAGAGACAAGGTTTCACTCTGGCTCAGGCTGGTCTTGAACTCATAAGCTCAGGCAATCCACCTGTCTCGGCCTCCCAGAGTGCCATGGGCGTGAGCCACTGCACCTGGCCTGGAGCCAGCTTTCTTACAGTAGGAGAAGGGATGACTGACATGGGAAGGAACGACATCATAAGAAACCCAGTTGACGAGAATGTGTGTCTACACACCAGTGCACACCAGTGCAGAGACTCCCAGCTTTGTCCACAGAGGCCGGGGCTTGGGGCACCCTTAGAGCAGCAGGTCCCAAGAGCAATGTTCACAGCCAGCGGGCCCCAAGTTTGATCTTTTTGGCCAGAAAGTATGACAGGGGCATGCCACAAGGACTCAGGAGACAGCCTGATGAGGCCCCCACTGGCCGAGCCACAAACAACGTGGACATCAAAATAAATAGTGATAATATTGGATTACACCCACAGAATACAAGAGGAGTCCTTGAGTTTCTGCTGATGGAAGCAAATAAATGACCATCTTGAAGTCTACATGATCTCAAAAGTACTTCCCACCACCTGGCAACACCAGGGAGGAGGAGAGCTGGGGATGAGCTCCTAGAGGCGAGCAGAGGGCTGAGGAGCAGTCTATGAGGAAGGGTCATGGTCTCAGCTTCCACGTATCTTGGGACAGGGAACTCAAGGGTCACAGACAGGGGAGAGACATAATCTAACATCCTTTCCCTCGATCGCTCTTTGAAGAGAATTTATACAGTCTCAAAGTACCTTTTCAATTTAAATTCATTATAAAAGTGTAAGACTAGAGTCCTCACCTTGATCAAGGGGTCAGGGTGACCATGACCATGACGTGGGGTAGGATAAGCCATGGTGATTGCCACCTGCAATTTGGAGGTGAGAATTATCACTGAGTGCTCCTACAGAGAGGCACAACCTGAACCCAACCTTGAGCATACATGGCCCAGACCCTAAAGAGAAGTAAGGCGTCCAAATCCTTACCACCCCCTTTCTCCGCCCCGGCTGACCTAAGTTCAGAGAGCCCCTCCCCTGGCTGGATCCAGCTCTCACCCCAGAGAGACTCATCACCAACCACTTTGGACAAGTGACTACCATCTTCTCCGCCCATCAGCACAAGATCTAACACTGGCCAATCCACTTCCCTATGATGCTGGAGCCTGAGGGAGCTGCTAAGTGCCACGTAAATCATGTTTAAAAGCCCTTTGCCTCTGGTATCAAAAAAGACTGCCTTCAGTTTAGATACTTCTGACATCAGCAAGTGTTATTAGCTCTGGTCTGCTGACACCTCCCAGCCTGGCACCATCTCTCCTTGGGAAGGCAGGGGTGCTGGCCTGCTGAGGAGCAGGAAGCCCAGCTACCACCTCCACCCAAGCACAGGCTTTTGGCAAAGACGGTCCTCAGGACCCTCCTCCTGCTCCTCCTTTCCCTGTGCAGTCAGCCTGTGCTCCATCCCACACTGAGAGGGAAGTGGGGACACTCCCAGAGAGTCTTTGGGGCACTAAGCACATGTTCATATTTCCTGATCCTGGCATTCAGAGACACACGCATCTCACCTGACAGTGACACCGATGGTCAGGGGACATCCCCCACCTGTCCTCTGAGCCAGGCTTGGAGGAGAAAGATGGGCCAGACGGGAGTCAGGGTCCCTCAGGCTCAGGGACTAGGTTGGGGGGGGGGGACGCAAGCCTAGAGAGGCAGGGAACTGGCTGACAGTCCCTGAGGGGAGTGCAGGCTTGTCACTAACCCAGGGACATCCTAGGAAACAAGGACTCCACTTCACAGACTGGTATGAGGGATGAAAGAGGCTGTTTGTTTGGGATCTGACCCTCAGAGGATGGTCCAAAGGCAGGAGTTATCCATTCCAGGCGGGCAGGACTGCAACTCAGGTGTCCAACCCCCAGCACAGCTTTGTCCTTTACGTGACTCCCTTTCTTATAAAAATCACTATAGCCGCTCAACAGATGTGCGATGAGTGAAAGAGTCTACTGTCCTCGGAAGGAGAATGTTTATTCTACCCACTTAGCCAAATGTCTTCATTGGCCACCAAGTTCAGGAGGACTTCTCTGCCCCCTCCTCAGGTAATAGCCTCCCCCACCAGAAGTGCACAGCTCACTCAGGCTCAGACCCCACCTAAGCCTAGTGTCATTCCCTGACAGTCACATCTCCGGGTTTTTTAAGGGACAGATGGTGACTTCTGACATGTTCCTCATCGTATGAGGAAACAAGCATTTGTTCTCTGTTTCCCCTCTGCTCAGGCCCTTCATGGAGTTCCTTCCCCTTGACTTTGAGAAGTAAATAAAAATGTTTTCCCTACAAAATCTGCCTCCAGTGGATGCTTTCCCTCTTCTTGCTCAAAAACAGCAACTGTTTCATGAAGGAATGTACAGAACAGAGCAAAGGGTTAAATTAGGGGGCCCTCTGCACTCCCCTACCCCCAGTGGTTCTGTCCCTGGTGGCATCTAGCCCCTTCCTCCTCTCAGAGGAGCTAGAGGGGAGGAACTGGTGGAAGCAGACATCTCTTCTCCTTCACCCACCCCAGGGAGGAGAGAGGGTGCCAGCCAGAGAGGTGAGCCCCTCCACCTCCACCCTCACTCACTCAGAACACACCCCAGGGGGGAGGGAGGGTGCCAGCCAGAGAGGGAAGCCCCTCCACCTCCACCCTCACTCACTCAGAACACACCCCAGGGGGGAGGGAGGGTGCCAGCCAGAGAAGGAACCCCCTCCGCCTCCACCCTCACTCACTCAGAACACACCCAGGGGGGAGGGAGAGTGCCAGCCAGAGAAGGAAGCCCCTCCGCCTACACCCTCACTCACTCAGAACACACCCTTCTTCAAGGTACAGTGGACCCCCCCATCATGTGGTCTGGATGTTTGTGCCCCAACCTGACTTCATATGTTGACATCCTCACCCCCAGGGTGATGGTGTGAGAGGGTGGGTTATCTGAGAGATGATTAGGTCATTAATCTTTTTTTTTTTTTTGAAGACAAAGCCTCAAGCTATCCCCCTGGGTAGAGTGCCATACCATCACGGCTCACAACAACCTCCAACTCCTGGGCTCAAGCGAATCTCCTGCCTCTGCTTCCCAAGTAGCTGGGACTATAGGCGCCCGACACAACACCTGGCTATTTTTTGGTTGCAGCCATCATTGTTGTTTGGCAGGCCCAGGCTGGATTCGAACCTGCCAGCTCAGGTTCGATGGTGTGTGGCTGATGCCTTAGCCAATTGAGCCACAGGCGCCGAGCCAGGTGATTAGGTCTTAAGGGTAGAGCCCATATGAGGGGATTAATGTCATTATAAAAGAAACCCCAACCAGGCCTGGGCTGGCTCATGCCTGTAATCCAAGCACTTCCAGAGAGTGAAGTGGAAGCATCATTTAAGATCAAAAATTGGAGAGTGAGACCACCCAGGGGAAGAGCAAGATCCTGTCCCCACAAAACACAACAGAAAAAGGCTAGGCACGGTGGCTCGCATAATCCTAGCATTCTGGGAGGCCGAGGCGAGTGGACTGCTTGAGCTCACAAGTTTGACACCAGCCCAAGCAAAAGCAAGACCCCATCTCTACTAAAAAATAGAAAAACTGAGGCAAGAGGATCACTTGAACCCGAGTTGGAGGTTGCTGTGTTATGATGCTACAGCACACTCTACCCAGGGTGATAGCTTGAAACTCTGTCTCAAAAAAAAAAACCAGAAAAAATTAGCCGGGTGCAGTGGCATGCCCCTTGCAGTCCCAGCTACTCCACAGGGTTGAGGCAGGAGCCTTTTTGAGTCCAGAAGTTTGATGACATCACAGCTTTCTAGCCTAGGGAGACGGAGCAAGATCCTCTCTCAACAAAAACAAACAAAAAGAGAGAGAGCACCACCCATCCAGAGAGACCTCTCATGCCTTTTGCCATGTGACAACACAGCAAGAAGATGCCAGCTTTTTTTTTTTTTTTTGAGACAGAGCCTCAAGCTATCCCCCTGGGTATAGTGCCATGGCATCACGCTCACAGCAACCTCCAACTCCTGGGCTCAAGCGAGTCTCCTGCCTCAGCCTCCCAAGTAGCTGGGACTACAGGCGCCCGC